>KZ805307.1:518065-582505 GCA_003073855.1 Periconia macrospinosa
TCGCCCATGCTTGGAGCAAAAGTAGTTTGAAGGAGCCACACTTAAAGCAACACGGTGCCGTTTCGCCAAACATCCAACCTGCTGCAGGGAACGCCCTCAGGTTTGACATGCCCGCCCATTGAGTCTCATCAACCATGCACTCTCGATACAGTGAGCCACAGCTCTCAAACATCCGCCATGACACACATTGCCAATTGCATGCGTGCCACCGGAGAGCTCAATAATGTTTATATATCCATGGACTCTTCCTCCTCCTTCACCAGCCAAACCGTAAGTGTCCTAGGACATCAACTCACCTCCTGTCACTTCCTCATTCCAATGCCTTCCTATCTACCCCGCCGGTCAAAGTCACTAAGAAACCTTCAGTCGGATTCCGAAGATACCCTCCAGCCTCTCCCCACACTGGACAAGTCGCCTTCGCTTCTAAATCTCCAGACCCTCTCCAGCAACGGTACCTCAAAGTACCAGCTCTGGCCTTCACAACAACAGTCCAGAAGTCCCATTGGATTGTCCCGCTCCAACTTCTCTTCCGATAAGCTCTCTGCATTGTCAATGGGTCGGTCACCTACCTCCCTGAGTGACACTGCTGTCCCCCCCGAAACCGTTCCCTTCTGGCAAAGGAGTGGCTCGCTAGCTCGCAGGCGAAAGGTCAGTGTACCTGAGCTTGGAAGCACCATGACCACTGTGCAGGAAGCTTCTATTGATTCCCGTACGTTACTCAACCTCTTGCCCATCGTACCACAGCCCGAATGTAGACTAATTCCCCATAGCTACCATCCCTGGCCATCCACCTATCCGCAAAGCCTCCACGGAAACGTTTGGACATGAAAGGTCCAGCAGTGCTCCAGGAACAAACTGGAGGGCAGGTCCTTTTGGTGATGCTTTGATCTCATGTGTGACTGGACCCTCCACAGTCCTGTCGACAGATAGCATGGCGCCTACACCCGTGGATACACCCAGTGGCAGCCGACTTGAGCCTTTCAGCATTCTCGGAAAGCCACTCTCGCCTATCCTGAGCCCTGGATGCGCCCCAAAACCAGCCTTGAAGGTTGACACCACAACCACAGCCCTCGAGACTACTGAGGTCCCTCCAGAAGTGCCCCCAAAGTCTCCTGCCACTACAGAGCGCAAAGGATCACCCAGTCCTCTCAAGCTCAACAGCAAGTCAAGCAGACCCCAGCTTATGACGCCCTCCACACTGAATTCGAGTGGAACCACACCTACCAGTGCGCTCGAGTCAAGACGGTCACCCAACGTTACCTTCCCTCTGCCAACACCGCTCTCTGCCATCTCGAACCCTTTCAGTGCTAGCTCACCCTCCAGTATAGGCGAACGCCGTGGGTCACCGAGGGTTGAGAAGCGCGATCCCTTTGTTTTGGAAAAATCCCATCATACTAGGAACATGTCGGAATCCTCCGTCACTAACATCAAAGGCACTCCAGAGCGCTCCGCGTCCCACAACAGGAACATCTCAGAAGCATCTGTCATGGATCGTGGCAGGCCCATTCGCCGATCTAACAGCAAGAAGCTGCTGAGAAGTCGTACAAACTCCGAGGCTAAAGATCCCAACGCACAAACCCCCGATGGCTGGCAATTACCTCACGGTATGCGAGTGGCGGAAGCGAGCATGCGTATGCGCGATTCCGAAAAGGAGACTCTACGAAAACAGGCCTTGGACCAGGCCGAGAAGTTCGAGGTTCTCAACAAGCGTGACGTTGCGGCTACATCACGAGTAAGCGTGCATCCTTCTGAGACACCGCCAAGCCATTTTTGCTGACCACATTGACCAGGAACTCCGGGCACTAGATGAGCGTTGCGATTACTTGCGCAAGACGTACAAATCCTTGCGAGCAGGCCGTCAGAAGTTGCACGGACGTATGATTTCTTACCTCAAGCGGGGCGAGACGGTCATCTTCTCCAGAGAGTCTCTGCTCAAGCAGGAAGAGGCTCTTGCTGAGCTTGATGTCTCGATTGATGAGTTTATCCAGAAATTGGAACAGGCCGAGAACCGACGTCTGCGTCTGCGCCAGAAGCTTCTTGAGCATGTTGCAGCTGCTCTGGTACTCAACCCTGCCGCCCCAGGGGACCTGTCTGAGAGGACTCCTCCCCGGAGCCCGGTCAAGGCAGATAGCCCTACACGGCCCGACCGCAAAGAGGTTGAGTCGATCAAGATCTACGCTGATGGTCAAGTCCTCAACCTTTTCTCCGACATTGAGCAAGCCATTGGCCGAATGTGTGAGCAAACTTGCTGATGAAACAGCAACACCATGCTCCCACAAAAAAAAACAAAGAGGGGAGACCCCACCTTTACCATTCGCTTTGAATCACGAAATGGATGACCACGGCCTTTATGCGACATTAATTTCTTCCCCCAGCCGCCATCGACGGCACCAAATTATCACCACCATACTAATACTGCTCTTCATTCTTGTAGCATGTTATGACGGCCGTACCCATACATACATACGCACGCTTTTCTTTATACATTCTCAACATGTCTTTCCTACGTTTCTTTGATCCCGCCGAAGATTTTTTTTTACACACACGGCGGCATTGCTTGCTTCGTCTCGATCTACGCATCGAGCTCTTTTTCTTCTTCGATTGGCTTCTGCGCCATTATATGCGAGCGATACCCGGATGGAAGAAGCCCGTTCTACTGGGCCGCATCCCCAATTACTTTGCCTTTTTCTTATTTTACATTTCTCGATTTGTTGCTTTCTCCAAGATTTGGGTTTTTACACATGACTGCTAGCCTCTTCTTTTTCCTTTTCAACATTCTTCTCTCTACTTTTGGAAACACCGGGTACCTCAATTTCCCTCTCTCACTCTCTCGACCTTCCTCGATTGCAATCGAGGGGCTAGTAAGTGAGCCGGCACAGGAGGGCCGGCATTGGGACGGGGTGGCGGGTCGAGGGGCAGGGACGGGGGGGGCAACGGCGTTTCAAGTTTGTCGTTTACTACCTTTCGCAACCCCCGCCGACAGGGACCACCACCACAACACAGTTTAGCACCTATGTAGCGTTGGCGATTCGTGGTTCTCTTCGAGAAGTCTTGGGCTTTGAGCTTGCTTCCTGCCGCTGCAGCAGCAGTAGGTGCAGGGGGTGTTCGCTGCTGCGACGACAAGGACGATGATTGCCGCATTCTTTTGTAAAATTAAGAAAACGAAAATCTTTTTCCCTCAATCTCATCTCTTTCTACCGCGTGTGTGTGTAATCCACTTTCTCTACCACCGCCTAACAACAACCCCTTCATCCGGTCTTGCGTTGTTCTTTTCCACCCGCTCTTTTTCGCCAAGCTGGGCCGGCGTGCCTAACTTGAAACGACACTATAAAGTCTTGTTTTTTTTTTCACCTTTCTTTGCCTTCTCTCGATTCGAGAATCATTCTTTTTTCTCTCTCTAAACGATGATTTTCCCCACGTGTGTGTGTGTGTGTGCCGTCCCGTGTTTTGCGCCAGTCAAGTCAGCCAGCTAGCTAAGCTATCTATGTAACTAGCCAGCGAGCGAGCGATTGAGGGGTCCACTAACCACCTAACTAAACCACTTACTTGGCTCGTTAACGTTAGCTTGGTCTATAGTTTCTTTACATCCTTAACACGTCCGTTCGTTCGTTCGTTTGTGTGTGGGGGGAAGTTTTTTTTTTTTTTTTTTGTTTTTTTTTTTTGTTGGGTAAACGGTAAACGGTAAACGGTATACGCGCGTATAGTAAACGGGGTACATGTACGTACCGCGTGTCTAACTAACCTAACTACAACTACCTTACTTACCTACCTGACTATCGGTAACTACACACACATACACACGCGCGGGTGGGTGTGTAACTGTGTTAATATGAGCATAGGGGGTTATGGTGGATCGTTAATGTCAATGCGTTAATTTTGAGGGAATCCACGTGGCCACGCGCGCGCGCGCGCGGTGAGTCGGTGACTATACTATATACACGCATAGTATAGCATTGATAGCGGTGTTTTTATGTAGGAATAAGAGGTTTTTTTTTCTTTGTTTCTACGTTTTGGTTTGTTTTTTGGAGGGGTGGATGGTGGGGGTGGGTAGGTAGGTAGGTAGGTAGTAGGTTGTTTTATTATAAGGGGGTAAGGGTAGGGTAGGGTAGTGTAGGGGGAGGGGGAAGGGAAGTTACATGGTATACTAGGTAGGGAAAGATTATGGATTTTTTTTATTTGATTTGGGGTTTGGGTTTGTTGGTTGTTTGGGGGGTTGTGTGTGTGTGTATATATATAGTCTACCTTTGAAAAGCTTCACGGGACAATACACACATCTGTATTTTATTGTATTATAGCTAGTAAATTCTAAATTGTCTGTTTGTTATTGAGTAATTTGATTATTTCTTCAACATACACACATACTTACATACATGTACACACGTCGTACTATTTACGGTATTGCTAAGTACTTCCTTTCCCCCTACCACGCGGCGCGAGCGGCAATGTATCTACCTACCTATCTACCCCAACTTACCCTTTGAAATTTCCGTTTTTTGATTAAGAGCGAGATAAGCAAGGGAGGTAGATGTAAACGCTGATTGTAAGACCATTTTTTTATTGCTTCTTATCCTATCTATGCGTAAGTATGGATGGGAAGGTACGGGGATGGGTTGGCATGGGGTCCATGACATTCGGACAATTGGGCCAAACAATCAAAGCAAAAGAACAAACAAAAGATCGACGGTCCTTGCATAACGGACGGACAACGGTGCTTCTTTCTTTCTTTCTTTCTTGATGTTCTTTTTTTCTTTTACTCGAATTGTTACAGACAGACGAACGTACGACGACGATCTCGGACGCAGACGAAAAAGAAACGGCTTTCAGGGTCACGAACAAGGCACACAACACACACGCACGCACGCACGCACGTACGTATGGTAGGCTAACGTCATGACTAAAGATACGCCCCGCCCCCCTCGTACATACATACATACATACACGGTACTCTTGGGGTCCCGCATTACATATGCTACACGCTACTTGGATGCCCTCCAGGTACTCACTCACTGACCGACCCAGTACGATGTTTTACCTACAGATGTACAGGGCAGTACCCATGGACGATGGTGGGGATGGGAGCCCGACGATATCAACTCGGACGGAAATCAACGCTATCAAGCGTGAACAGCCCGCGCGCGCGGGCGCATGTGTGTGTGAGAACGCGAGCACGGGAAGGAAAATGGAAGGGATAGAACGAAAGAAAGAAGAAGGGCCGACCCGGTGAGCTGGTTGGCTGGTTGGTGGGTTCAATGTTGGTTGGAGGCGGCACGGTCAGATAGTCGGTCTCGCCGACCAAAACAGGCTCCGAAATTGTTACACATCCACACGCCCACACACCCACACAAGAAACAACTAGCTGAATTAGTAAGTAGATTTCCAAGACGTCAGTATGAGATGAGATGAGATGAGATGAGGGGGTGTGTGTGTGTTGTGAGGTTCGGTTTGTGGTTCCGTGAGCTGGCTAGCTGGCTGGAGGGCTCGGGTTTGAGTCCGGGGGGGATCTTCTTACAAAGTCCGTGTAACAAACCAAAAATGTCTATCTTTTTTTTTCTGCGTGTAAGAGAAAAGGTCCGTCCGAGATGGAAAAACTCTAGAAGGGGTTGAGAAGAAGGGTGGACGAAAAAGGTAGGTACAAGACAGGCGCTCGTGTAACTTCCCGTCTTACATGGCATGGGGGCGTTGTGTTGTGGTTAGGCTGCAAGATCTGTGTGTTACAAACCAGGTGTGCGTGTGTAGCAAACTCGTGTGGTATGTGCGGCGTACTGCGTTATCCCGTAGAGTAGGTATTTGGTTGTCTCGTGGCTTACCGCCTTTCTGACAAAAGACAATTAGGCCTGTTCATTAGGCCGTCCATTCTCTTCAAGTTTTAGCCTAGATGGACGTAAGGAAGTAGTGGAGTTTGGCCTTGGCGGTACCCTTTTTCACTATTGTTTATGTAGAGTTAGCCTCCCCGTCCGTGTGTTCTAGCGGAAACGTGCACGTGCGATATCGCTAAAACGTGTACACCCGAGCGGTCCCTGTTTGGATCAATCAAGGTACAGCCTACAGGACGGTGTAAGCAGAAGGGATTTAGCGAGCGTTGTTCGAAACCTGGAAATGGGGGATAAGAAACAAAATGAGACGGAAAGAACACAATAATGGTCTGATTTTGTCCAATCCTCCATACTCGTTTAACAGGATGTGCGTTTCGAATTTACGGATCGAGACCGTACTCCCGTCGGCCCTCTCCTGCCCCTCTTCTTACTTCTTACTACCGCACTGCGCTGTCCTGGCAGTCCTGGTCTTTGTGGCGCGAATCGCGATAGTGCACGAGACGGGATGAGATGAGATGAGATGGGACGGTACTATTGAGATGTGCAACAGGTTTCGTTGACTTCTCTCTTCCCGTCTCGATTGCTTCATGTTGATGGTGGAATGTGGGTCCCCTGGTCGTCGTGCCTTTAGCCCGGGACGCATTCCACATGATCAAGTTTGTAAATTGTACCATTGATGTGTGTTCACGATTCACGATCTGTAGGCGGTGGGATCGCACATGGTAGTTAGCGTGCCGTCTATGGCTACATCGGCGAACCCCATTCTAATGTTCTGCAAGCCATGTTTCAAACGAAGGGGTTGTCGGTAAGCTGGGTTTACGAAGACTGGGAGCTTGAGGGGGGTGCTCGTCATGTGACCTCTGACCCGAGTCCGGCGCGTCGCAGCCCAACCGAGGCCACGGTGAAGAACGAGGAACCGAAAATGGTGGGAGTCTGCGAGGGAGGTTTTGAAGAGCGTGGTGGATGCCATGGCAGCTGGCGACTTAGACGGAGGCGCGTAGAGTGTAGCGATACGCCCTGTATGGAAATACCTATTTCCCACATGTAGTCTTGGCAGGATTATTTAGGTTAGCGCTTCCTTCCTGTTCCTGGTTTTCCGTGGCTTATCACGTGTGGGTGAAACGGTCTTTGTGGCGCGGGCGGGGCTGGGGCTGGGGTGACGACGGATGAATGTATGGCCGCTCCGGTCTGGATAGTGGGGTATCGAGGGTCCGTGCGGCCCGATCGCGTTTGTAGTCTTTTGACTTTTTTTTTTTGTTCAGGTTGGTTTCCAGTCTTCAATATGTGAAGCATCTTCACTCCTTCTCGTCCCGCACACCGACCCACATATCCCAATTCACCCGCCATGGCCACCAACAGCATCAAGCTGCTCACGGGAAACAGCCACCCGCAGCTCGCCAAGTTGGTCGCTGAGAGGTAGGCCCAAACCAACGTTCCACCCGGCGGGGGTTCGGTCGGCTTGCTTAGGCTCGAGAACCCCTTCTTCGGAGCCCTTCTGGATATGATATGATTATGGGAGAGTTAGCGGGTAACAGAACTCTGGACTAACTAGGAGTATAGGCTGGGAATAGAATTGACTAAGATACTCGTCCTCCAGTACTCGAACCAGGAGACGTCAGTGACCATTGGAGAGTCCGTCAGAGATGAGGACGGTATGTCTGCTGCTACCCTTTCAGTCTCTTGCTCTACGTTATTGGTTGCGAGAGACTACAGTAAATTGAATGCCGTCACCATGAACCCCAACTTACGTCCTTTACCCGCAGTCTTCATATTACAATCCACGCCGCCGGGCGACATCAACGATGCCCTCATGGAATTGCTCATTATGATCAATGCATGCAAAACGGCCTCAGCCCGTCGTATCACCGCCGTCATACCCAACTTCCCCTACGCACGTCAAGACAAGAAAGACAAATCACGAGCTCCCATTACCGCGAAACTGATGGCGAATATGCTTCAGACTGCTGGATGCAACCATGTGATCACCATGGACCTGCATGCTAGCCAGATCCAGGGGTTTTTCAACGTTCCAGTCGATAACCTTTACGCTGAGCCGAGTACCCTGAGATGGATACGCGAGAATTTGAACGTCAAGGAATGTGTCATTGTCAGCCCGGACGCGGGCGGGGCTAAGAGGTATTGTCTCCCTAACTGCCTGGTGCTGTGAGGCTCAAACAACCCCACCCTCACCTTCGTGACTCTCTCCCCAAGGCAAACCTTTTTGCCTGGTGGAATGTGCACACTATCCGCGACACTAGGTCCGGCGTCTGGAGATTCTCCGACGCCCGATGGCATGTCACTAGGTGATGCGAGCTAATGCAAAAACAGGGCGACGTCTATTGCCGACGGTCTCGATTTAGGGTTTGCTCTTATTCACAAAGAACGCGCTCGCCCGAATGAGGTCTCCAGGATGGTGCTCGTGGGAGATGTCAAGGATCGCACCGCCATTATCGTGGACGACATGGCCGATACCTGCGGCACGCTGTGCAAAGCAGCCGACGTCGTGATTCAGCATGGCGCAAAAGAAGCGATTGCTATCGTGACGCACGGCATCCTTAGCGCAAACGCCATTGAGCAGATCAACGCTAGCAAGCTCAAGAAGATCGTTGTCACCAACACGGTCCCTCACGAGGAGAAGAAGGAGCGTTGCGACCGCATTGAGACGATCGATGTTAGCCCTACTGTGAGTAACTCCCATCTTAGCCGCACCGAGCCACGGGTTTGCTAATGAATCATCACAGCTTGCGGAAGCCTGCAGGCGTACTCACAATGGCGAGAGTGTATCGTTCCTCTTCAAGCACGCCCCAGTTGATTGAGGAGTTTCATGTAGAGCCATCTCAACAGGAAATTGAAAATATCCATTCCCGCTAAAATGGCACGGGATGACATGCCAAAGGGTCACGGCGTTATCGGAGTTGTGCTTTGTAGAGGGATCCATGGCCATCTAACTGGGCGTTTATCAAATCTTTTTTTCTCGCTTGTCATGCATTCCGAGGTCAAATTAAATCGGAAACAACCCCAAAAAAGATTTCCATGACTCGTAAACTTCTCGAAGAGCTCCCACGTGCGTGCCTGTTCGATCGTATCGATACGACTCATGGCGTTGTCGACGACACACCGTGAAATCTGTCCTAAGCAAAGCAAAGCAGGTCGTTGAGTTCGGCGACTAACAAAATTGAACTTACACACCTATAAGTTGGGATATCCCAGCCTCGCTCTCTCCGAGACTCCGACACTTTTTCCTTCGCCATCTCCGAAACCATTCCTCCTTTACGTACACAATTAACCAACCACAATTTCAAACCCAACTAACCCCAAAACCTCCCATCTTCCGTCCAAAACGAACACGAACACGAGAGCCAAAATACACGTCCGCTGCTAAAGGCGGGACAAGACCCCAAACGTAGTTAACTTATAAGTTTTTAAAGTTTAACAAAAAAAGACCATCTTACCCTACTTTAGTTTCTTTCGCTTAGCTTTGGCTTGCTTGCGTAACATAAACACAAAATAAACTATACGCACCCAACTAAATAGTTTAGTCAATCCAGACACACAAGCACACACGCACGCACGCGCGTGTACTTGCGCGTCTTTCCGCTACCGTGCCCCTTAGAAGACAATAGAAATTAGACTTAAACATAGCAGATTTTTTTTCATAGTTTACCTAAGAAAGCTAGTACTTTTTACAATATTCTTTTTTTTAGAAAGATATATACTATATTCTAGAATACTAGAAACATTTAAAGAGTAGTAAAAGTGTGGTATTTTAGTGTTGCATAGTATGTTAGGTTATATTATCTTACTTTTCTCAAGTACAACTTCCGCTGACTTCTAAGAGGCTGCCTGGTCGCGGACGGAGAGGTTCGATGGCACGTATCATTGTGAGACCTTAACCATCGCTTTGAACTTGCTAGCAATGGACCAAGAAAATCTTGTGGATAAATCATCAAAGGAAAAAGAAAGATCATCTGCGCCTTCTAGCTCGATACATAACGGAGAAGATAGAGGGAAAGATTTAGTTTCTTCTAGTGTCAAAACGATGCTGTCCTGCGTGCCTACTATTCTCTTATAGAATAGTATCGAACGAACTATTCCCTAGGATTTCTCTATCTAGGTAGTCCGGCCGCAGTGCTGGTTTGGGCATCGTTCACTTGCTTCGCGGTGGCCAATTTTTTACAAAGTACGTAGTAATTTATAATCGTTGAGCTTTGAATATCCTACACATCACCGTTAAACCAATACGCCTTTTTAAAGTAGGCTTATACAAGGCTCCTTTCTAATGGGAGGAAGTCCTCGTTGTAAGCCAATTTTGAGGAATGGGATGCGCGCGCGTAGGGGAAACTATAAACAATACTTTGGGCGTGTGTGCTATTTACTTTTTTTTTCTCCCCTCAACTAATGTTCCGATACATCATGTGTACTTACTCTTTTGAGCCATTACACGACGACAAGTTTAAAATGTCCTCGGGGGAGGGGTGAAATACTCGGGAGAACCCAGGATTTGTTTTCCACTTTGGCCAAAGTATGCTTTCCTCTCCTCATTTGTCCATCTCAGCCCTTCTTGAAAAGGGTTTGTTCGTAAGACCGTCTAGAGCCTCCTGGGAACCAACGACAGCGCAAATCCCCACACGAGCGTCTCTTTGCCCGATTTAGCATCCACGCGCGCGCACGCGCGTACGATCTTTTCGCGCACATTTCGGAATCCGACCTCCTTTGAAGACTTGAGCAAGTCGTAACGGAGCTCGGAGGTCGATTGTCGAATTTCGAGAACGCTTGCGTGGGGGATCAACTCTGCGTCATTTTCGAAAACGATGCAAAGACTGTATCTGGCCTCGTCCCATGAATGGGAACGGAATAAAGTCGTGGACTTCAAAGTAGCCGCCCGAGCGGAGATATATGTGCGCTGCCTCTGCCAATGCACTCCAGTCTTTTCACGGCGGAGCAAAGGCTCCCGCGCAGTGCACAAGATCATACCTATCGTTCACGTAGTCCCAATAGCCAGACGCTCCTGCTTGAAGTATGGCATCGAGTATGAATCTTAGGTTAGTGGGGCACCAACTCTGGCTGGATTGGAGATATATCAATTCCAAAGACGCTTGCATTCGGGTGTGCATCCGCGATTATAAATTGTCGTTCAGAACGAGTGTATAATGTTCAATATACCCGCGCGTAAAAAAAGTACTTGCCATCAATTGCCCAAGCGCCACTCTCCTGTGCCAATATCCAGGATTTTGGTAGCCTTGCCATTCACTGGCGAGAGATACACGTCTTTATCCATTAGTAGGCGTAGAACATGGTGCAAAATATCGTCTACGTCCGTTTCTGCTTCATCATTTGGCCGTAAGTATGCTGTATGATATCTTCTTCCGTCGAAGTATTCGTATCTATCATCGAAGGAGGATGGTAAGCTCTTCCCCATCGTCTCCTGTGTCGCTGTCGTGAAATAAACCGACATTTAACAACGAATTCAAGCACATTTGAAACGTTATCCGAATCCTTCATCTCCACATTAGAGCGACCTTGGGAGCAACTGAAGTTTTATCTTCACTGGCGGCCGTCTTAGGTCCATACAGGCGCGGACTCTTTTTTCGCTTATGTTCAGCTGATATGGCAAAACCGGGGCTCACTAATCGGATCCTTTTGAAAAAGGTGTGATCGGGCTCCGACTCTGAACTCTCAAAATCGTCGCGCGCGCGGCACCGCTTTTGGCTCTTCCTTTGACGTATTCAGTGGGCCTGGTTTAGGGATTCTAAGCCCTCTTTCTTGACAACCAGGGCCGGTATTTACGTGCGCCTAATCTTTTCGTTCTACTTCGAGGGCCGATGGTTTTCTGGAAAGGTTTGGTGGACTTTTGTTGCTCGTCTTTCCAAGTCGTCTATTTCTTCAACAATTCTTTGGGAAAAGTATTCCACAACGCGCGCGCTGGAATATAAAATTAGCTTGGACACTTTAACGCGGCGGCGGCGCAATCGTACCACATCGTCTCCGCTTCACTTTTCGTTCTAAGAGACGTGTTGACAATTCGGACACGAAGCCACATTGAGAGTCTTCGGTATCGTCACGGTCGTCGAAAAGGGATGCTCACACTATATCGACGATTAAGCACAAAGGCGGCACTCCCCCAAACGTCTTCCCGTTTAACAAATCCGCCAGTGTCGGTGTCTTGAAGCACATACGCGCGCGCGACGTCTGACTTTGTTGTGTGCCCTGGTAAACCATGGAAGCGATTTTCAAGAACGGATTGGGATGTCTGTGGCTCTTAGCATAGGCGTGTCATATCTCAAAAGTAAAGGAAATAGGCAAGCGTACCTCCCACAATATGATGAACTGCTTATGCACCGCCGGTGGCTTACTCGCCCAATACAGTCAGTCGTCCGGTATCCAAGGTTGCTTCTGATGCCAATGGAGGTGCCCCCCCGAGAGATAATTTGTCATGAAGGTTTGGACTTTCAGTATCTCGCCGTACATCTGAAAGTTCAGCACGAAGCCAGTCAACGTGTTAGAACAAAAATAAGAGGCAGTTGTCTTTTGACGACTTTTTTGCTTGCATTTAACGAAATTACCCTTACACCTTTTAACGCACTGACGTTCGGATGCTTTTGGAAAAAGATAGTAGCGTACGTATGTAGTAAGATATCCTAGATTTTTTCTAAGAACAATATAATACTTTTATTAAGTGCCTTTTTATAAGTTAGGGGGAAAAAAAAAAAAAAAAAAAAAAAAAAAAAAAAAAAAGGGTTGCGCTGTTTCGGAAACCCACCATCTTTCATTAGAATTGTTTAGAACGTCTTTTAATCGAACGAGCGTCTCCAATTGTTGCCTTGTGTGAGAACGATTGCCACGCATTTCTCAAGAAGAGGAAGATCAGGCTAACAACATAAGGTCCTTGATCAAATTCAAAATGAAAAAAGATGGTAATACTCACATGGTAATGGGTTCATAGACCTAGAATGCACGCGCGTGCGCACCGATACAAGCTCTGAAATCCAACCACCTTCCATCCATCTCGCCATCTTTCCTTTTAGCAAATATTACACCTTTAAATCCACCGCCCATTCTTAAGAACCCATTTTTCCTCCTTTTAAACAAAAAAAAAAAGTTTCCCATCTGTATTTCTTTCAATACTTACTTATCCAAAGAAATGAAACTTCCTATCCCTCTGGCAGCGCGCGCGCGCGTGTAGCTCTTATCTAATTACCTTTCTCACGAGCCCTTTCTGAATCAAACGCTTGCATAGTGATATTATATCACCGGGGGAAGGTGAAGTACATTCCCACAACCCACATCCCCCAAAAAACCCAACAAAAACCCTCCCTTTACCTTTCCCTTTACAAAAATTTTCGTTAGGCTAGTTAGTAGTCCCCGGTGCAAATCCTTAACTCTGCATCTACAGCTGTGCTATACTATACTATGCATTATACATACATAGAAAACGCATTTATAATTACAATTAATTAGGTATTAAGGTATGCACTATATATATAGCTAGTAAAAGCTACGGCGCTGTATATAGGGAGTAGGTTTATCTTAATTATATAAAGTAAGAGCTTCTGTTAAAAAGGCCGGCCGGGGTAAATTATTATATATATATATATAAGTTTCTATAGTATATACATACATACATATCTATATAGGAAAAAGACACATTAAGTCACCACATTTATTCCCCTAAACTTCAGCTAACCTAAACTATCCTTTCTCTACCACAAAAAAAAAAAAAGTTTAAATACATTATCTCTTCCTCCTATTAGTTAAATAATAAGTATTTAATTAACTAAATACTTAGTATATACCTAACATATATATGTACGTAAAACGAGCGGTATTTAGTATGTTTTAGTATGGACTTAGTATACGTATACACGCGCGCGCACGCGCGCAAGCTAAAAAGAATAGGAATTGTAGGTAGGTAAACGTTTATATATATATATACCTACATACCTACTTAACTAAAATATATATATATATAAAAGGGGGATTAGGTAGGTAAAATAAGGTAAGTTACGTATAATAAGATAGATAATATACGTAGAGTGAGTTAAGAGTATGTAATGTAATGCAGTGTTGGTGTAGGATTTTGTTATATATATACCTACATATATACCGTATAATTATACAAGGCGGCGGAACGGAAAAAAAAAAAAAAAAAAAAAAAAAGAGAGAAAAAACTAAAGCAATTTGATTTGAAAAAAAAGAATAACAACAGCTAAAGAGGGTGAAGGTTTTTTCTCTCTCTCTCTCTCTTTAGTTGTTTGTTTAGTTTGGTTTGTATATATTTCTTTTTGGTGTTTCTTCTAAGGTATATATACAGGGGGGCGTGGGAAGGAAGGGTGGGGTAGGAATTAAGTATGTAAGTAGGTAGGTAAGGTATATATGTGTAGGTATGTATGTATGTATGATGGAAAGTGTTAGGTTGAGTTAGTTAAAAGGATGTAAGTGTGTAAATGCGAAATGATTCGATGTATGCAAAGAAGAAAACGAAAGGAAGAAATGCAGTAACTAAAAAAAAAAAAACAGCCTTCCTCCTCTAGTGAGAGGAGGAGGTGGAAACGTTTACCGTGTATGATGATGGAATGATGGAATTGGGTATGCCCAGCCGCCAGCCTTTGTAATGCTCGTGGTATCATGTGAAAAAAAAGAGAGACAGAAAAGAACACCGAGAAAATGCAAAACATAACGCAACCAACAATGACAAAAATGGTGAAACCGAAAAAAAAAACGACGATGAGGTGACGGGAAAAAAAAGTTTAGATGAACGGGATTAGAAAATGGAAACGTGACCTGAAACACAAACGCCGAAAGGCCCCAGCTAAATGCGTGTGAAGAGTGGGCTGGCAAGCCCCGTGGCGTCCATCGTGCGAGAAACGAACCGCAGCACATTGCGGTGCGCGCGCGCGCCCCCATCGGAAAATTCCTTAGTGATGCTTTGTGAAAATGCTCCGAACCCCATGAAACGCCGCCCGTGTTTGAAGGAAGAGAGAATTTGGTAAGGAAACGCCGATTAGTTGCTGTCTTGCTCGCTGCCCGTCGTCGCTTCGCTTCCTGATGACGAAGAGGATGACGAGGCCAAGTTTGGGGCGCCGGGTAGCGGGCCCAGGGTCCATCGCCAGTCGCGCCGCCTCTTTCGTCGCCCGGCGACGGGAGTCTCAGGACATGAGTCGCTATCGGACTCGGAAGAGTCGCGCTTATCGCCTGCACGGGCGCCGCCTGGTCGCGGGGAGTTTTCCAGTGACAGGAAGCGGGCGTTGATTGAAGGTTTGGAGGGCGAAGATGGGTTTTCTGAAGGCGGGGTGATTTCGATGGATGCCGTAGCTTCTGATGCGGTTTCCGAATCAGAGGAAGAGGTAGAGGAAGAGGCGAGCGAGGAGATGGTGGAGCAGGATGATTCGATGTCCGAGTGCGCCATGGTGTATTTGACCGTCTTGATTTCCTCCTCAAGCGGAGTGCGGAAGGAAACCCTCTTCTCCGAGGGGAAGAATGGCCGGGCGGAGGCCATCTTGCGGGTTGCTATTATGGGTGCCAGGCTGTTCCGTAAGATGGAGGTGACGTTGTGCGGTTGCTTGTAGGGGAAGGGAGTTGTGGCGGAGTCGTTGGAGGCCGAAGTCAGCGAGGAAGCAAGCGTCGAGGCGGAGCTGGGAGTGGATGCGCTGCTCAGGCTGTCGCAGCTGCTGTCTATGGAGAGGCGAGGGCGGACGGGGCGGGCAGTTTGCGAGGCTGAATTTGAATTTGAATTTGAATTCGAGGTGGACGTGGGCGGTTCATAGGCGTTGGAGAAGGTGTTGCGGACCGTGGGGGAGACGGCGCTTAGGGTGTCGAGGCGGAGGCTGGTCGAGTTCTTTCCGAAGGAGCGTTTTGGTTGAGTGTCGAGACGCAGCTTGGGACGGTTGGGGATAGCAGAGGGCCTCTGGGATAATATGGGCAGCGTGGCCATGGCCGTGGCCGTGGCGGTAGCGGTGGCAGAAGCCATGGTGATGGTGGTGTGGAGGGGGTCGCGTGGTGCTCGGTAAGGTGGGATGGAATGGGAGGGAGGCGACACGACCAGCATCATCATGCGACTGGCTTGGGAGGAGTGGTTACCTATGTAGGGCGATGCCGAGGGATGGGGCAGGCAGGCAGGGAGATTTGAAAGGGCAGGCGGAATGTCAGCAGGCGGGTTGGTGGCCCTCGTGTACAGATTTGGTCCAGTGGGAGCTGCTTCGTATTCTGGCTGACGATGGCGTCCGGGGGGGTCGGGAGGTCGGGTGGTAGTGTGGTAGTGTGATGGATAATGGTCAAATGGCACGCGGCTGCCTGTGGATGGATGAATGGATGGATGGATATGTAGATGATGGAGGTTGGATATTATACGGCGGAATATGAGTGTGTGTGTCTGTCTGTAGTTGAAAAAGGTAGGTCAGGTTGGCGGGCGGCGGGGGGGTGGGACATATAAGAAGAGGAAGGAAGGATGGGCGGGTGGATGGATGCATGTATAAGAAGTGTACTGTACTGTAAGAGTCCTGTACTGTACCGCCACGCCACGCAGGGTTCCCCGTCCCCGTCTCATGTCCTCATCCAAGTTACTCTACTATCCTATCCCTACCCTTTTCCTTTTCCCTTGCTCTGCTTAGAAGCAAAGTAGATCCACTTGTTTGCAAAAAGGGTGCACGGAGTCGTTTGGGACGCATTGGCTTTGGCATTGGCTTTGGCTGATCTGACTTGACTGACTTGGACTTGGGCGTCAAGTTAGGCGGCGCTAGTCCTAGCCCGGTCGGTAATCCCAGAAATAGAACGCCCGCACGAAAAATAGATTCCAACGTTCGAAATAGAACACGCCGCTATAATTGGCTGTAATGCCGCTGCAGGTGCCCCATCCAGCCAACCCCAGCCCAGCGCCATCCATGATCCACCCAACTATACAGAACATGACATAATCCCCATGTGCCCGTATTTTATCTCATCTTGATCAACCTCGCCCCTTCGCCGTCCACTTCAACTTACCATAGTGCTCCTCGGACATTATATTTGTCGTCACCGTATTGCCAATAGTCATCCACCCGGGTGGCTACCTTCTCCTACTCCTCTGTGACCAAACCTTGTTTTCTCACACTCGCTCTGTTTTGTTTCTTCCCCTAGTTGACAGATTTATCCTCGAGCCAACCATCGTCGTCGGATGCACACAACCACCTCACCTTCCACACACCCGCTGCTGTCACCCCGTCGAAGCTTACACATTCCATGAATCGCCCGCCAAGCCATTCTCCGTTGAAACGCCAACAAGATTCCATCATCCTCCATTTTGTAAGTCCCATAGTCACATACTGTACCGTACCGACCGCACCGCTGGATATTGGTAGTGCCCAGTCAGCAATTCCCGCCGAGGCAAATCCGTACCGGCACAGCAACAGCACAGCACTGCCCTGTTCCAGTCAAGTCATTCGCCCAGTTATTCCTTCCTTCATTCGTTCCTTCGTTCCTTACTCATCCTCCGCGTTCTCGTTCCCTAAAAGACCTCTCCAATTTCAACGCCATCGTATTGTACCCACAGTCCACCCAAAAATTCATCCCAAGCCTCGTTTACAACGTAATCGATAGCCTGCCGTGCGCGTCCCTACTGTGGGCCGGGGTCGGTGGCCTCTGCCATCTGGTGGGACTGTACGGCACATGCCGCCGCCGCCCAAAGATCGTGTTTCTAGCCTCATTCTCTCAATAGTAACATGGCCCCCCGTAGGATTACGATGCTTTTTACGCGAGCTGCTTCGAAGCTGAAACCCCGTCCCTGCGATCAAAACCACTTTGCGTTCAGCAAAAACAGATTCTCGTGACGTGCAATTACGAGGCCAGGTATTCCTCCTGCGCCGCATAGGCTTCACCTCAAATACCTGTTTTAGTCGTATTAACCATAAAGCAGACGTCGTGTGAGATAAACCCCCCCCTCCCCCTACTTTAGTGTCTCATGCATGCTCGCCCTCAACTCATTCTATCTTGATCGTTTTTGGTCATCCCTCCGCTCCGCTGAGGTTGCTGCTTCATTTCCTGTCTTTGAATCATGAACACAAAAGCGACGGCAGGGGAAACCTCCGTCCTCTCTGCCGAGCAAATATTACGTTGATTATGCGCCTCTCGAATCGATTCTGCTGCGCTAAACCCCGTAGTGCGCCAAGTTTGCATGTGGAGCCCCATTTTGGCTGACGACTGGCCCAGGGTCTACACAAGCTGCAACTCATTAGCGAGGCAAAACGAATCTGTCCAGACGTCGTCGTCGTCCTAGGCGAGGACCTCACTCGTTTTAGAAACGTCTCAAAGCAGCTGTACACATTTCTCAAGTCGTTTTCCTGGAACCGCAAATGCGAAAGGCTCGGCTTCGACGAGGTAGGTTAATTCTCCGATGCATTCCAGATCTCCATGTTTCGACACCGCCCCTACTATGTACAGATCCTATTGGGTTTGAGACACTTGTTTCTTTTGCTTGTAGGATTCTGTCCTCATCAAAACATGATGTTGCTGATCGGCGACCCCGCCTGCAAGGATGCTGCCCTCTTCGCGAGACTATTTTTGTTTTCCCAACTCGCGACGGTTGACAGTTCCACTAACACATCCTTCACCGCCAGGTATGGATGGACGTCACCGACATTATAGAATACAATGTCGGACTGCTGAATCATCACAACCTCGCCGCTTCTTATTTCTGTCTCTCCAAACAGGATCCGACGGCGGGCTTTTCTTACGACGCCTCTAGAGTGGCAGGGCAGACCTATCCCGAAGCGGACTCCTCAGGTAAGCCTTGCATAATCCTCCGTGGCTCAATTGCGAAACACAACGTTTTAAGGCAGATCCGCGTCGCGAGTTTCAGCCTTCCTTCACATCCATCTCCACGAGTTTGGATCCGTCGGTTTTGAGAGATGGAATAAATGTCTACTTTTGACATGCGACTAGTGCGCATGACCGTGTTGTTTGCCATGACTTGCACTCCCTTGTTTCGTTCCGTAAAAAATAGCAACGGGCAACTTACATGCTGTACTAGCCCACCTATTCTAGGACTCTGATGCTGATGCGTGCGCCATGTAGATGTTTCGCTCGACGACCCGTTGCGGCTGCGATTACAACTGGGGAGTCATCTCGGGAAATATTTGCGAGCAAAACTGCACTCCGAACAAGGCTTCACATGCACGGTGGGCGTCTCGACAAACAAGCTTCTGTCCAAGCTCGTCGGGAATTTGCATAAGCCGATGGATCAAACCACGTTGCTACCGCCTTACGTGGCCACACATGGCAATGACAATGTCACTTCTTTCATGGATGGCCATGAAGTTGGCAAGATACCCGGGATCGGTGTCAAAGTCGCTCAACAATTGAGGGCGCATGTATTGAGAAGACCAGGTGAGATCGACCAAGGCCAGATGATCTACAGTGGCGCAAAGGAGGAGGTGCTTGTGGGCCAGGCCAGGCAATTTTTTTCGCAGTCCTACGAGTCTTCCGGTTTTGGGGCCGGTCTCCTCGAGCAGATCTTAGCTGGGCCTGGTACCCCACACGGCTACGGTGCACGAGTTTGGGGTCTTTTGAACGGATGCGACGATAGTGAGGTCGCACAGGCTCGTGATGTGCCACGGCAGATCAGCATCGAAGACAGCTACCGACGGCTGAACATTTTGGAAGAAGTGCGAAAAGAGCTGCTGACCTTGTCTAAAAGCTTGCTGGAACGAATGCATCAAGACCTCCTCGGCGACGACGACGACGACGGCGATGACGCCGAAGATAAAGCTTTAGACGAAGACGGACCGAATCTTGGCATCAAAGAGAAACAAAGCAGTACTGCGCCTCCGAATGGTAGAATCAGGCGCTGGGTGGCCTTTCCCAAGACCATCCGACTCTCTACGAGGCCACGGCCGCCACGGAATCCCGACGGGAGTAGAAACCGCTCTTTTGCTCGTATATCTCGTTCGGCTCCCATGCCCAACTTCGTACTCAGCCTCAAAGAGTCTACAGATTCGCTGGCTGAGCGCTTGGTCAGGGAAACGTTAGTGACACTCTTCAAAAGACTCCACCCTCAAAAGAGCGGTTGGGATCTAAGCCTAATCAATGTTGCAGCAACGAACATGGTGGATGGAGCGAGCGACAAGGAGGGCGGTGTCGGCCGAGACATTGCAAAGATGTTCAGACGACAAGACACCGTGTTAAAGCAGTGGGCAGTGAGTCCTGAGGCGAGTAGCGAGGGCAGCAGCCCGAGGGCACCGGAGACGAAACAAGCAGATACTCAAGCCGCTACGGCACCAGAGAGAGCGAAGGTAATGCCATTCGGGCCGTCTACCACAACACCAGTCCATCAGGACAGCAAAGGCTCAGAAGACGTGCCAACTGCATCCCAGCAACAGAACCTGGAACTCGATGACGACGATGACAAGCGATGGGAGTCTGGAGACGGGGACGACGAGGATATGGCGGGCGAAGATTCGCACATGTACATCTGCGAAGAGTGCGGTGCGGGGATGCCCGTGTTTGCCATGGGCGCACACCTCAGATGGCATGAACAAGGCGACGTCTGAACTGGATTTAGCATGGCGACGACAATGTCTTGTGTTGAATTGAATGATGTGATGTTGTAGATGGTCCGGGGTGTGTGATGTCGTCTATTGACCAATGGGGTCACGTGAAAGTAGATGAAATCAATAGATTTAACGAGGTGGTGTAGTGTAGAGATAGGCGGGAGGCTGGATTGGGCAGGTTGCGCGTTACCCGAAGAGGAAAGTCCCTCGGCAGAAACGGCCGCCGCGCATTCCATTATCCATGTGAAGCGACCGACCACTCACGACTCGGTCCCGTTGACGTAGCACAAGCCTTAGTTCCCCGAAAAGCTTCTTTCCCCAATATAAGAGCATTGATCCCTCTGATCTCGCCGTTTGAGTTGGTACCAGCTGCCATTGAAGGTGGTCGCGATATACGATACACGAACCAACCATGCCCGGATCCTCCAGGCTCCCCGTCAGTCTCCGCGAGACGTTCAATGCGCGCAAGAACTCCGCGAGGGGTGGTCAACTTGCTTCCCTCAACGTCGATCTGTAAGTCATGTCACTCTTTCTGCAGCCATGAATAACTTCACTGACTGACTGACCCATTCAGTCTGAGAAACATCGTCTTCATACTGTTCGTGCTCCGCTGGACACGTAAGCTCTTCTACCAGCTCAAAGGCCGCGGCATTCTCGGTTCCAGCGTCGACATCTACACCTACGTCCGCCGCACCCTCTACGGCCTCTTCCTCCGCGCCCCAGGTGTCCGCACAAAAGTCCAAACCCAAGTTGCCGAATCCATTCTCAAGCTCGAGCGCAAACTGGTGCCCTCGGGTCCCGGCATAACGCGCATTACAGAGCTCCCCGCCCAAGGATGGACCGAGGACGAGGTGCGTGGCAAGCTCGATGAGCTGGCACAGATGGAGCATACTAGATGGGAGGATGGTCGTGTTAGCGGAGCCGTCTATCATGGTGGGGATGAGTTGATGAAGTTGCAGACGGAGGCTTTTGGCAAGTTCACTGTGTCGAATCCCATCCATCCTGATGTCTTCCCTGGTGTAAGAAAGATGGAGGCCGAGGTGGTTGCAATGGTAACGTCTCATATCACCAACATGGAAATTACTGTACTGATGATAGGCAACAGGTTCTCTCTCTCTTCAATGCCCCCGAAGGCGCCGTTGGTGTCACCACGAGCGGCGGCACCGAATCCATCCTCATGGCCTGTCTCTCCGCGCGCAACAAGGCATACGCCGAACGCGGGGTGACGGAGCCCGAAATGATCCTCCCAGAAACCGCACACACGGCCTTCCGCAAAGCAGGCGAGTACTTTAAGATCAAGATCCACCTCGTCGCGTGCAAAGCACCCTCCTACAAAGCCCAAATCTCCTCCATTGCGCGCCTCGTCAACCCCAACACCGTCCTCCTCGTCGGCTCCGCGCCCAACTTCCCCCACGGCATCATCGACGACATCAGCTCCCTCTCTCGCCTCGCATACAAGAAGAAACTCCCCCTCCACGTTGACTGCTGCCTCGGCTCCTTCATCATCCCGCTCCTCCCCAAAGCCGGCTTCGACTACGAACCCTTCGACTTCAAGCTCAAGGGCGTAACCTCCATCTCGTGCGACACGCACAAATACGGCTTCGCGCCCAAGGGCAACAGCACCTGCCTCTACCGCTCCGACGCCTACCGCAAATACCAATACTTCATCGCGCCCGACTGGTCCGGCGGCGTCTACGCCTCTCCCTCGATTGCGGGGTCCCGCCCGGGCGCCCTCATCGCCGGCTGCTGGGCCAGTCTTGTCAAGCAGGGCGAAAACGGCTACATTGACGCCTGTCACAAGATTGTCGGCGCGATGAAGAAGATCGAAGCCGCCCTGCGCACGCACCCCTCGCTCTCACCGGACCTCAAGGTCGTCGGCAAACCCCTCGTCTCGGTCGTCGCGTTCCTCTCCACCACGCTCGACATCTACGACGTCGCCGACGCCATGAACGAAAAGGGCTGGCACCTCAACGCCCTGCAGTCCCCGCCCGCCATCCACGTCGCCGTCACGTTGCCCATCGTCGCCGCCGTCGACCAGCTCATTGCGGATCTAGTCGATGTCGTCGAGGATGTGCGCGAGAAGGAGCGTGTGAGGATTGCCGAGGGTGGCACGAGCAAAGGCGCTGCCAAAGGTGATACCGCCGCTCTGTATGGTGTTGCAGGTAGTTTGCCGAATAAGAGCGTTGTTGTGGATTTGGCGACAGGGTTCTTGGATACGTTGTATAAGACTTGAGCAATTTTGTGTACATTAGATGGGGGGCATGCGGGTATGGGGTAAAGGGTGAAAGAAGAAGGGGAAAGGCTGTGCGTGTGTGCCTGTATAAGCATCGTTTGGGTTTTTAGTGCGTTGAAATTATTATACCAATGTTATTGTTACGTTAAATGAGTTTTCCGTCGTTGTTTTATTTGTATGATGGCTACATGTTCTTATTTCGTCGTTTCAATAGAGTTTATCAGGGTCTAGAAGGTATCGTGATCCAAGATACATACATGAAAATGGATGATGATGTGGTAAATTGGGTACGAAAACGAACAAATACTCAAGTACGTTGGTAAAGGGTTTGGGACTAACCACTTTTGGCTCACTAAGACGTGTATCAGGTCGAGTGTTCGACGTCACTTCGTCGCTCCCATTGTCACTTCCCATTATATTTGAAGAGAGGAAAGAAGGGGCAGCCATCATCGTTCGCAATTTCTCGTTTTCGTCTCAGCCAGCGTCGGTTTTCATTGACATCCCTCGCTGTCTGCAACCATCTCTCCCTCCCTCTCTCACACATACCAACTTATTATCCCCCTCCCACAACGAGCACTCGCTAACTTTCGACATCAATTCTATCATTTGGACTTCTTTTCCAAAATCCATTGCTCATTTATTGTTACCTTTTTTGATATACTCAACACCAACAAACGACGAACGATGGCTTCTTCATCAGTCCCATCCGGGAACAAAGGTCGCACCAAGTCGGAGCAACGCCCCCTTAGGTCGGAGGCTCGTCCGAGCGGAAGTGGCGGTGAATTCGACATCACGCCCTTCTTGGTGTCGTCGTCCAAGCCGGATTCATCCATACCGAGGACTCAATCGGATAGTATCATCATGAAAAACTCGTGCAAAGAGCCTCTCCGTCCTGGCGAAGGAGCGGCGCTGAAATATGCCATCGCGAAGGCAACGGCTGCTCATCTTACAAATAAATGCACAGAGACCCATTCCAGCGAAGAAACGTCACTGGATCATGACATCGCTCAGGCATCTGGTGCTGACTTTGGACCATCAACAAATCATCCGTTTACACAAAACTATGACGTGAATATACCCGCCAAAAGGAACAGACCTCGAGAAGATTCCCAGATAAGTCCTACGGATCTCTCTGAGTCTTCACACCAGTCGTCTAGCCGCGCTTCTAGCGGCACTCACACACCCTCCTTACCAACACTAACCCCCCCACTCACTCCGTTACAACATTGTGTCAAGTTCCTTGCTAGTGCTCTCAGCTTTGTCGACTTCGTGTGCACCCCGAGAGCAATCAGGGCTCCAGAATGGTGCGACTTTGAATCGACGCCCAATCGGATCCGTTCCATCTGCCAGGACATTTTAACAAAGCAATGGACGAGAAGACTTCCTTTTATTCAGTTTGCTAGTCCGGCTGAGGTTGCTTGCGGGCAGTTGGCTTCCGTTATTGAGGAAATGGGCAGACGGGACAACAGAAAACTTGAGGTGAGTAATTATCTCGCACGTCATAGGCCGTCTGTTTCTGTCTCTGAACTCTTCGCTAACAACTTCCTCCCTTCACCGTAGGTCTTCGAGTTCTGCGCTGGCAGTGGCGGGCCTACTCCCGTGTTTGAAAAACTCATCAACCAGCACCGAGCAGGCTTGAACCGAGCCCCACTGCAGTTTAGCATATCCGACAAGTACCCAAATCTTGAAGCTTGGAACCGGCATACGGAGAAGTCCGATAACTTGAGAGTCATTGAAGAAAGCGTTGATGCGGCTGCCCCACCCAGTGTGGCGTTAAGTCGCAATTCATATAAGGACAGGACCGGAGCGTATGTGGCATCTAAACAGACTACAAACTATGCTAACCCGTTTTCAGGCCAAAGGTAACAAGCAACAGCCGTATACTTCGTCTGTTCAATCTCTCATTCCATCATTTCGACGATCAGATTGCAGAGGAGATACTGCGAAGTACAATGGCGACGGCAGATGGCATTGTGATCATCGAGCTACAGGATCGGCGATGGGGCTGCTTGGCCATGATGGCCATGAATTGGCTCTTCATTGCCAAAGCCAGCGCGATATCAGTTTTTGGAAACTCTCCCCCTGCGCATCGGCGAATGCAGAGGTTTGGCAACTTCTTTCGAAACATGGGTACATGGCTAAGAGTCGTCTTCACTCTCTGGTGGGATGGCCTCGCGTCTTGTATGCGCACTCGAGAGTTTGGAGAGTTCCTCAAGCTTGCTGAAGATGCAGCAATGCAGCGTAGGGACCACGATAGGCATTACTTCACTAGTAAGTATATGAGGGTTTGCGGCATTGGCAACTGGCGCTGGCGAGAACACCGAATGAAACTTCACACCTTTCCGTACGGCTACGTAAAGATATTCAGCGGTATTCGCGATTTCGAGTAGGAGTCGGAACCCTCGCAAACCGACGAGAGGGCACAGGTTCCTAGTATCGAGCCGCCGACGCCACCACGAATAGACTCTGCGATCAAACGAGAACCACCAAAGGTTTCCGCATCAACGAAAACGTCCTTGAAGGAAGAGAATTGGGGACCATCAAGGACACTTGACATATTCTTGGCCGGAGTTAAAGCCCACGAGACTGAAGGTGAAGAACAGCTGCCGGAGCAGGAGGAAGATTCCAACGATCGAGCTGAAGGGGCCCGCCAGCGAATAGCCATGGATCTAGGGAGCTTTGTAGCGCGGAATTCCAAAGCCGCTATTGAACAGGAGAAAGCTCGTGCCAGAGGAGAGAAACACCATTTGAAGTGGGAAGCTCGGGAGAGGAGAGCAGATGCTGCGGCACTAAAAAGGTTGATTCTGGGAGGATCAAGTTCCCAACAACAGCCAGCGCAAACTGCGGCGGCCAGTTCAAGCCGGACGCCACCTCAGTCAGAATCTTCCAGAGCAGCGAAAGCCACAAAATCCATCCTCAAAACCAGCAAGTCCCAGGGATCGCCCAAGCAAGTCGTGGTGAAGAGCAGAAGCCCATCGACGACCGGAGACGAAGATTCCGCACACGAACAGCCCTCGCAAGGACCAATCGTGCTAGAAGGCGGGTTCGATGCTGGCCCGAAAACAACGCCCCGTCATGATGCTGCGTATGATCATGCTGAGCCCTGGAAGGTAATGTCTCCTCGTTGCAATAATTGTGTTCAATAGTTGGCTCCGCAGCTAACATGTCCAACAGAGATTCCCCGAAGAAAACTCATCACAACCTCCCAAATCGATGCTCGCATCGGATTTGACTAGAGGCATGACGGAAGATAAAGGAACCAACATTCTGCTCCGACAAATGCAGAAGGGCGTGCAGGAAGAGACAGATGCCCATCGAGATGCGCTCCTCGCCAAAGAATTACAATTACCACCAGAACCTACTCGTGCACAGGAGGTCGTGATTCCCGAGGCCCGGCTTACGGAAATGCAAGAGCTGGAAAAGAGGTACGGTCACCAGCAACCTGCTCCCGTCGCACCACTGCAGGATCCCGAGGTCGCCAAACACAAAGCCTTGAGCAAGTGGAAAGGAAAAGGCAAATCGGAGGCGCATGACGGTGCCACTGGCGAGGGGGAGGGGAATGCCGGGCCTTCGAGGCAATTTCCAGTTCCAGAGCCGCCGCCGCCGCAGCACCAGCAGCAGTGTGGAGGGAAAGGAAAGGGGAAGACACGATCTCATGATGATGGTGCTGCTGCTGGGCATGGGCTCCCTTCTATAGAAGAATGTGAGCCGTGGCAGGAGGAACTCCCGTTCACAGTAGGCATGGAGGATATCCACAATACTGGGGCTTACAGCGATGGCAACGATGAAGACAACCCTGGAGGCAATGTCGAACTTGCCCAGCCTCGCCAGCATCAACCAACGCAGCACGGCCCTCTTTCGCGGAACTCGTCAACCACGAGTATTTCGGAGCATCAGGTAAGGGGTAGATCGAGGGCGAGATCGAGGGCCAGGTCCACGGGGGCTTTTGGGCGAGCGAAGATGCTGGGGCGGAGGAAGGGTGAGGAGGAGTGGCATGAATGGAGTGAGTGAGGCATGGGTATCTGTGGCTCAGTGACGCGTGCGTGTAAAGGATGGATGGATGGGACTGTTGGGTTACATGAGCCGTGTTATGTATTCCTGTCGTTTTGTTTGTATTGTTTGTACTTTCTTTCTTTTATTGGGTATGGTATGGGGGGTTATTAGGTATATGGCATAGGGTATAGGGTATTTTGTGTTGCTTTTAATGAAAAAGCTTGTTCTTTTTAAGTATGACTTCTGCTGTCCTTTGTGTGTGGGTGTGTACCTGTATGTGTTGGTTGATATTTAAAGCTAAAGCGATGAAAATTACTACGTACCTTTTTAAAAAAACTGGCTACCCATCGCTTTAAGCAACGTAAACAACGATGCCCAAAACCAGCACTTGCGGCCAGCCGGCACAGGTATGTATAAGTTTTTTTTCAAACGCTAAAACATCTCTATCTCTATCCTATCCATACCTCCCCCCTTAGTCTTCTCTCTCTCTCTTTCTGTTCTTATGCGTCGTCGCTTTGGAATTTGTTTTTTTCCCCCCGGTTTTGCCAAGAGAGCGAGCGAGTGAGTCGCAGATTTACATGTAACTTTCCGCCGATTTAGATCAATACATGTAGATCAAAAGACTGTTTAAGATTTGTTGTGTGTGTGTAGGTATGTATGTAGGTATGTAACGAGTGAGTACGTACGGAAAGTACGTGGGTACGTATGAACGAACGAACGAACACGTCTGGGGTTTGTATGAGAATGAGTGGCTGAGGTGTTTATGTACGAGATGGATAACGAGGATTTTTTTTTGGGGGGGGGATTGGCTATGTATGTATGTATGTGAAATTTATTTAGGCTAGGTAGGTAGGTAGAGTACTGTAGGTAGGTAAGGTTTGATGGAGGTTTTTGGGTGTTGTGTTTGATTTTTGGTATTGTTTTGTGTGTGTGTGTGTGTGTGTGTGTGTGTGTGTGTGTGTGTGTGTGTGTGTGAAAAAGGAGTGGTTTGTGTTTTTTTGATGAGTGAGGGAGGGAGCGTGGGGACCACGCGCGCGTGCTCGTTGCTTCGTTTATGCTGATGCATGGGGATGTTGATGTTGATGCTGATGTTGGTAGGGAGGATTGATGGGAGGATTGTTGGGGTTCTTCTTTATTTTCTGTTTAATATCGATGGCGTTGAGTAACTTGTTAGTGGATTGGGTTATGTATGTAGTTACGATTAAGTGTCTTTTTCTTTCTTTCTTTTTTCTTTCTCTCTTTTTCATCACTTACGGGGATTGCTGGGTGTATAGGTAGAGTAGAGTCTTGACGCAGCAGCGGCAGGAGAAGCAGCGATTAACTACTTAACTATAGGTATTACTGTACATAGGTAGGTGTACTGACTTAGTTAGGTAACATTTGCTGTAAGCTGGAACTTATTATAGATCTAACCAAACTTTCCCCCCACACACAAAAATAACAAACATGGTACTTAGGTCTAAATAATGGAGGGTTTGTTTGCTAGATGGGTACTTACGGAGGAGTTTATGAGGTGTGCAGAGGTATGTTTACTTAGTCGGTTAAGAGGGAGATAACGGTTGTGATGGGATTTGTGCTAGGGAGTTGCAGGTGGAGTTGGGGATGTGGGATAGATAGGAAGATGGGATGGGACGGGTTCCGTGGAGGTTTGATGTCTAGTGGTAACTATTTAGAGGGTTTGGTTAGAGTGAGGGTGGAGAAGGGGAGGTGGAGCATTGTATCATGCGATAATTCAGGGATGTAAACACACAATAGCAAAGATATTGGTTTTCCGTCATGCAGTTATGCATATTTACTTTGGACTTTACCACTGGGGTCGGTTCTAGTTTGCACACTGCTCATAAGGTGATTGTTTAGGGTTAGGGTTAGGGTTAGGATGAGAGCAACGAAGTGTCCTGTGAGTTTTAGTCATGTGTATGATGTATACGTGATTCTTCTCTGTTGTTGTATTGTTACTGTTTGCACATGATGATACGATATATGGTACGGGATATATAGTACAGTTCCTTCTCCCATCTCCTTCTATTTTCTGCTTTTCCTTTCTACTCCTTCAATGTTTACACTGCGGCGGGCACTTGGGCGGCGGATTCTACAATAGTGTCGAGCTTTTTCCTCGGTCGGCGGAGGTCAGCTTCGGTGACGCCGTTGACGCCGACTTTCGTAAGACCCATCTTGGGCGGGTCGCCCTTCTTTATCGTTTCCCAGAGGCCTGGAACAATGTCAGTCAATCATGCTCCAGGAACAAGAATCTAGAGGAATGGAGACCCACCAGGCAGCTTGTTCCCCGCCAATCGAAACGCATCCTTCACCACCTGCTCATGCAGATCTCCCTTGATCTCAAACACAACCTTACTGACATGTACCCTCGTAGTCCAATGGTCAAACGAACCCTTTCCCTTACCCATACGGACTTCATTACCGCTGGTATACACACCAATATCGGCGCTGACGCGGTGGTATAGGCGAAACTTCATACCACGGAGGCGCTTCTTGATGGTTTCCTCGGCGATCTTGAGCTGTGCGGAGGAGATGCGGCGGTCGTGGTCGCGCATGCGCAGGCCATAGTCGCCCCATTGCACGGTAGTGCCGCGCATGCTGCCGCCTGTGGGGACGCGACAGCGGCCTTTGGGGGATTTGCGGGATTCGCCAGTTTTGGGGATTAGCCAGTTGGTGCGGCGGTTGGTCGATGTGAAGGTTCGGATGGAGGTAGCGGTGGGGGAGGGTTTGAAGGAGCGTGGAATGAGAACTGTGTGTTTGCGTTAGTGGTAGTTAAATCGGAATGAATTGGATTGGATTGCACTCGATGTATTCAAAGTGAATTGAAGATTGAAAGACAGAGTGGGAGGTGCAGGAAGACGTACCTTGAGGTCGATGTCGAGCGGCGGGGGTGAGACTCAGGCGGCTCAATTGAGCAGCCAGGCTCGTCGGTATCCTGGGTGGAGGCATGGTGGACGCTGATTCCTTGGGATATCGCGTTGGTTCATGAAGCTGGCCGTGTCCATGATGGGATGTCGAAAGTCGGACGGCAAATCTTCGGAACGCCAAGCCGTGTGGCTAGTGAGTGGTGTGGCTGATGCAGTCACGAAACCACTTTAACGCGTTAAAGTGGTTGTCATTGCTGCATCCGACGACGCGTCGCTGCCTGCTGTCAATCCCTACAAAGGGCTGACATATTCGTTTCCTGCGTTCAATTCCTCCTCACCACCACCATTGAATGGTTCCAGAAATTCAAGCTGTATAGAAGGACGAGTCTAATAGAACCTGCACGGTATTGTCACCATGCCCGCAGATATTCGCAGTTTCTTCGGCGGTGTTCCCAAGGCCAGCCAACCTGCTCCGAAGGAAGAGGTATGTTTTCCCAGTCAACTATTCTTCAAGGCATACCAATGCTCTCTTTCCCTCGACTTTCCAAGGGCCTTAGTCATTCTTCTTCTTTCCGTTCTTCAATTTTGTTCCCTTTGAAGCGTTCGTTAACGCATACCCCAGAAACCCGCGCCGAAGAAAAAGTCCCGTGCCAGCCGTGTAGTCGACGATTCCGATGACGAGGAGGAAATAAAGTATGCAGATTCACCATCTGTGTACTCTGACTTTGCTGACGCAAGATAGACCTAAAAAGGCGACGCCGAAGAAACCACCTCCCAAAAAAGTGAAGAAAGAGCCTACACCCGAGGTAGAGGAGACCACGACTTCCGAGTTTTTTGCTAGCAAAAACAAACCCAAGCGAACCGAACCCGTGAAGAAAGCACCCGTTGTGGCCACTCCGAAAGCGACGCCCAAGAAAACACCGGCAAAGGCAAACGGAAAGGTCTCAAAGACCTCTACACCTGCGTCGAAAGGAAGGACGTCCACAAGAGGAAAGAAGCCAGTCACATCGTATGCCGAGCGTGACGATGACGATGAGTTTCCGGACGATGATCTTGAGGTAGCCGACGATATATTCGAGGCCGACTACAAGAGGGGAGGCAAGAAGGACGACTATGTTGAAGCCGCATCGAGTGATGATGACGATTTGCCGGTTGCTCTGCCCCACCGTGGCACGCCCAAACAGCCCGCCAAAAAGCAGAAAACCTTGAAAGACGACGATGATTTTGATCCAGAAGATGATGATGTTGATATGAAAGATGTGGATGCCGATGATGATCTGGCGGAGCCGGAGGACAAGGAGCTTGCAGTCAAGAGCAAGCCGAAGAAATCCTCGGCTGTTAGCAGGAAACGTAAAACACCAGAACTAGAGGACGATGACGATGAGGAAGATGAGGTGGAGGAAGTTAAACCCAAGAGAGGCCGACCAGCGAAAAATACTCCAACCAAAGCGCCTGCCAAAAAGAAAGCAAAGACAGAGCCTGTCGAGGAGGACAAAAGTATACAGGCCATCTACGATAGCATTCCACAAGTTCGAGCGCCGACGCCTCCCCCGAAAGACCCGAATGCAAAATTCGATTGGAGAATGAAAGCAGGAGGTGGAAATGCAGCAGCGGCTCCCATGGGTGGGGGTTCGGACGAGATGCCTTCCGGAAGTGAGACTTGTCTTGCTGGCTTGACTTTCGTCTTTACTGGCGTGTTATCGAGATGGGGGAGACCAGAGGCTACGGATCTGATCAAGCGTCACGGTGGCAGAGTTACTACGGGTGCACCGAGCAAAAAGACAGACTATGTGATTCTCGGACAGGATGCCGGCCCAAGCAAGCTCCAGAAAATAAAGGCGATGAACATCAAGACTATCGACGAAGATGGTGTCACTGCTCTCATTGAGAAACTGTCAGCTGCTGGTAACGTGGGTGACTCCAAGGCTCAAGCTGCGTACAAGGAAAAGCAGCGCAAAGAGGAGGAAAAGATCAAGGAGCAAGCAGCGCTGATGGAAAAGGAGGAGAAGGAGAGACTGAGGGCTTTGAAAGCCTCCGAGTCGGCGAAGGCTGGCAAGCCTACATCGTCTGCTGCCAATGAAAAGTCAGAGCCGGCTGTTGACTCTCGATTGTGGACTACCAAATACGCCCCAACCACCTTGAGGGACATCTGTGGCAACAAAGCTGCGGTAGAGAAGCTTCAACGCTGGTTGCAGAGGTTTCCCAAGAATCTTAAGACGGACTTTAAAATGCCTGGCCCCGATGGAAGCGGTATCTTCCGTGCGATTATCATTTCTGGCCCTCCCGGTATTGGCAAAACTACCGCAGCACATGTTGTAGCCAAAATGGAAGGCTACGATATCGTCGAAAGGAATGCGAGTGATACTCGAAGCAAAAAGCTCATTGAGGAAGGGTTACGTGGAGTCCTCAGCACGAACTCTTTGCATGGTTACTTTGCTGGCGATGGTAAGGACGTGGACAAGACAAAGAAGAAAATGGTTCTCATCATGGATGAGGTTGATGGCATGTCCGCAGGAGATCGCGGTGGAGTGGGGGCCCTCGCAGCCGTATGCAGGAAGACGGAGCTTCCCATGATCCTGATCTGTAATGACAGACGGTTGCCGAAAATGAAGCCGTTCGACCATGTTGCTTTCAATCTACCCTTCAACAGACCGACCACTGAGCAGATCCGTTCCCGCATGATGACCATCGCATTCCGGGAAAACTTGAAAATGCCGACGCCTGTCATGAACGCGCTGATTGAAGGCACTCATGCAGACATCCGACAGGTAGTCAATATGATTTCCACGGCCAAATTGGACCAACAGGTTATGGATTTCGACAAAGGCAAAGAAATGTCTAAATCCTGGCAGAAGCATGTTGTACTCAAGCCATGGGATATCACGCAGAAGATTCTTGGGGGTGGCATGTTCGCCCCAAGCAGCAAAGCAACGCTCAATGACAAAATTGAACTGTACTTCAATGACCACGAGTTCAGTCCGCTCATGCTTCAGGAGAACTACCTGAACACGAACCCCATGCTGGCATCGCAATTGAGCGGTCCCGAGAGGAAGCTGAAGCTTTTGGAGTTGGCCTCTAACGCTGCAGATAGTATAAGCGACGGTGACCTGGTTGACCGAATGATTCACGGTTCTCAGCAGCACTGGAGTTTGATGCCAACACATGCTGTATTCGGTTTCGTCAGGCCTGCCAGCTTTGTCGCTGGAAACACAATGGGACAGAATCGCTTCACGGCCTGGCTCGGCAAGAACAGTAATCAGCAGAAGCTCACCCGCATGGTCAAGGAGATCCAGGCACACATGCGACTACGGTCGTCCGGTGATAGGCACGAGGTTCGCCAGCAATACATTCCCGTCTTCTGGCAACAGCTCGTTAAGCGGCTGGAGCAGGATGGTAAAGATGCAGTGCCGGACGTCATTGAGCTCATGGATAGTTATTTCCTGACCAAGGACGATTTCGACGCCATCCTGGAACTTGGCGTGGGTCCGATGCAGCAGGATGGAGTCAAGATTGAAACAGCGGCGAAATCAGCCTTCACCCGAATGTACGTTTTCCTCCATACAGTTTTTACATTTCCTGATCACATCGCTAATTACCTTTGTCTACAGATATAACCAACAATCGCATCCCCTCCCTTTCATGAAAGCCTCGAACGTGGTTGCGCCCAAAAAAGCCGCCAAAGAGAAGCCCGACCTCGAAGAAGCCATCGACGAGTCGGACGAAGAGGAAGTCGTCAACGAAATCAAGGAAGAGGACGAAGATGTTGATATCAGCAAGGACAAATACGTCAAGCAGCCCAAGAAGAAGGCCGCGCCGAAGAAAGCGGCGGCTGGTGGTGCGAAGGCGAAGGGCAGAGGTGGAAAGAAGAAGGCTGCTAAGGATGACGATGACGATGAGGAAAGCGAGGAAGAGGTTAAACCTAAGGGACGGGGAAAGGGCAAGGCGAAGGCGAAGAAATGAGGTGCTTGCCTGCATTCCTTAGTGAACTCCAAATGGGGTTCTGTTTACTCTGAAACGGTGGATGAACATGATACAGCTTGTATACCTTACCCCCTTTCAAGCAATCGGCATTCCAAAATGCAACATAGTTTTGTAGCGAAGGTTTAAATAGCATTGTACTAGCGGAGTGGAGGCGGTCAGGTGTATTGTATAGTAGTATGTTACGCAAGCAACTTACACATGTGTAGCATTTATGTCTTCAATAACTATCGCAGACATGACGATTCATTTTTTAATTTTTCGTGGTGGACGGACTAAAAAACTTGCAGCGAAAACAAGAAGCTATATACTGATTGTTTCATAACGTGATAGGACCATAAATAGAGTAGACGCAAGCGCTTGATTATAGTCTTCGGGTCCATTGGCGTTGTTGTCTTTTGACTTTTCGGACATTTGATGCGAAGAGGGAACAGTGGTACATGGGTACATGTGCATTAGAAATAACCCATTAAGCCCAACGAACAAGATAAATTAACACAAGGAGCGAATTGAAATAAACCAAAGGGAAATAATAGAACAAAAGGGCGAAGCCACCACACAATACCCAATCCCCATTACTATTACCACATGTTCTTTTCAATTCCACCACGACACACAGCGCACAATAAACAAACACCACTAACAACCTCCCTATCTTACCTCACCTCGCACATCCACTCCCAATCACGCCCACACCCTTCCACTTCTGCGCATGCCCCCTCCCCACAACTGTCTCATCGCGAATCGCCTGGGGCGGAATTCTATACATGACAAGATATTCGCCCCAATGCAGCCACTCGTCCTCTGGACTCACAGTCCCCACTCTACCACCACCATCACCACCGCCACAACCTCCTTCCTTCCCCTTCCCCTTCCCACCATGCTGCCCCCCGACGCCCTTCGACCCCTCTACCAAATCCACCGCCCTAAACACCGGACCCCTCGCAAAATACCGCGTATCCACCGTAACAACCACGGTATCCTCCTCATAAACTTCCGCAAAGTACCTCGCGACGGCTTCTGCGTGTTTCTTATCGTCGTACACGGAGATGAAGGGCGACGAGATGTTGGTTTGGCGCGTCAGGTGCGCGAGGCCGAAGCGCGAGAGCGCCGATAGATAGTTGAGGATCGTGGTGTGGTTTTTGGCGCTGAAGCCCGTGCTGAATGCGTACCGCGTTTGCGCGGATGTGCGATGCACGCGGTAGACGAGCGTGGGGATTGCCGTGGGGGTTTGTTGTGGGGTTTGCGGGGAGATGGGGGGTTGTGGGGGGATGGTGTGGGTGGGCTTCGGGGGAGTGATGGTGTAGGAGGGGGTTGTTGGGTGTGTGTAGAATGCTATTTGGAGAGGGGTTTGGTTAGTTGGGGGTTCTTTTTTTTGTTCGGGGGGGATGGGTGGGAGGAGGGTTGATGTACATGACATGGCTCTTCTTGTAGGAAGGGTGGAGTTGTTTATATGTGATGATGTACCGGGCTGTCGTTAAGATGCCGATGAGAATTGAGACAACTGTGAGTTCATTCAAAGGAGATTCAGATGAACAACCTGTTACCCATCTAGACGAAATTGCGTCGGGGATGTAGTCGAACAGATGAATATACTAAAAGAGAGATTGTCACAATCCAACGTAAGTTTTCCTCTCAAGTATCATCTCAGCCAAAAAAGCGGTGAAAATGAACCATATCCATGGCTCCTCCACCACTGCGTCAGACTAGAGGCTTCCTGTCTTGTCCCTTCGCCAGTATACATATTCTTGCACGGCTTTTCCGTCTGGAAGTCTCACAAGCCATCGCGGAACGGATTTTTGGGTAGGGTCTGGGAAGGCACATTTCCGAGACTTGTGAGTGGCGATGGGAGGTAGAGGATAAGGTTGGCATAACCAGCATGTATAGCTCATAGAGTTGGTGATCGGAAAGACGCTGCACCCTCTTTCTGTACTCTGTTGTTTCTAGTTTTGCAGGTGCCGTTTGTTCCGTTCCCGCGTCTCGCACGTTGTTGGAAAATGTGGTGTTGTACACGGGTTTCTGGACTCTCGGGATGTTGCACGAGTTGTCATGTCGGTTTGCTTTTGCTGGACTATGGTGCGGCCCGTGGTACTAAAAGTGGTTTTGCGCTTCTGTGAAGAAGAGCTGCAATTTCTCCGAGTTACTGGTTCCTGTATCTTGTATCTTCCCTTTGGCTCGGCATTGCGCGCTGGTAGTAAATTGACAGTGTCAAGAAAATTTAACACAATGGTTTGATGAGATCATTGTGAGATTGACTATACAGAGATCAATCGGAAATTAGTGGCGTGCGGCGTCGACCCAAAGCCAGCGATGACATTTAAATAGAGAGATTCAGAGCAATAAACAAGAAAGCAACAATTGTACTTCTTTGTGTTGGTTATTGTTTGGTTCTTGTTTCGATCGTACGCGTAGAGGCTGAATCGTTGAGGAGGAAACCTGCAGACGGTGAGCTTCAAGTGGCAAAACTCTCCAAATCGTTGGGTCTCCATCTTCTTAGTGAATTCAAAAATATTGCATAATGATCCGGGAAGTTGTAATTTTGGTAAAGAATCCAAGACCCAAATCGAAAAGGAAAAGAGAAACGCCCAGTCGTCGATTCAGGAGGGGAAAGGGGCTGGAGCTGTCGCAAACTGAGTCCTTGCAACACTCATCCAGGCACTGGCAATCTTTCAGTCTGGCAAATCTTGGTCACAAAAGTAACTGGCAAATGATAGGCATCCGGATCAGCGATGAGATATCCGATAGCATGCTATGTAGACGGGAACGGGTAGCCGCTTACGGCAGTCTTTGGACACATATCATGTCTACCTCACCGCTACTTTATCGTGCAGGAACAAGGAAGAAAGGAAGTAGAGAATAATTCTAGAGGATATTTTCTCTGGTGAGTTACATATATCTGAGGATGGGATGAGGTGGTGAAAGGGTTGTTCACGTGAGCGCGCAGTGGCGCTAGGCGAAAAGGGGATAGCTCGCATTTTCATCTGAGGTCGCGACTCCGAGAAAAGTTGACGACGCTGGTATCTTCGTCTCAGCGCAAACAACATCAATTCACCAGGTCTCGGGGATTCATTATGTATGTATCTGAATAAAGACGAGGAGAGAGCAATTGCTGATCAATTGCTGAACAGACCGACTACCGAACGTGCTGCACACCTCCCTCTCACCCACCGCGAGCATCCCCGACAACCTCCACCATTACCAACACAAAATGGCCTACTTCCGCATAACCCTAATGCGCTCCGGCATCGGTATGCCTCAGAAGGTGCAAGGTGTACTACACGCACTCGGTCTCAAGAAACGCATGACAACCGTCTATCACCCCGTCTCGCCATCCGTCGCCGGTCAGATTATGCGCATCAAGGAGCTCGTCGACGTCAAGGAGGTGGATTCATACATGAGCAAGCAACAAATCCGCGAGGCGAGACGGCCGGACCCGGGATACTATGTTGAGAAGAGGGGGAAGGAGGCTATGGAGGGATATAGGGATGCTTAGTGTGAAGTCGACGAGTGGACGAGGAAGTTGTATGATATGAGTGGAACAGGCGTGGAAAGAGGACAATTGTGCATATACCTGGCGTTTTCCTTGGGATTTTTGGAATCGTGTACAGTATGTTTGGTGGATCTGAAGCTGCGAGCAAAAATCAAGATGGAAGGAACTGTACTAAAACTTTGGAGTAGAGAGCCTCGTTGAGCCTGTGTAAAGAATATATATCCACCATCACCTCAAACCCTTCGTCTTCTACTCACCGGGAAGGTTCCTCTAGATTTCGGGTATGGTCTTCAGCATGCTACATTGGCAGACTGACATGTAGACATTGCGACGCCGTTGGAACGAAACATGTTTCATTCAGCTCCACTCCCCAGATTCTCATATGCTCAAAAAGAGACCACTCGACCGCCATGTTTTTATTTTGCTCACCTCCTCTTCACTTCTCGCATGCGCGAAGAAAATCCAACTTCCCAGAAATCATGCTCTTCCTCCCTCTCCTCATCTCTCTATCTTCCCTCCCAACCATCTACGCCTCCCCACCAACATGCAAACCTACTTCCTTTCCCCTGCCCCAACACACATGTTCCTACCCACCAGAACCCTATATCGTTCTCCCAACCGCAGGAAAAGGCCTCGGCGTCTTCGCCCGACATGACCTCCCCCCAGGAACCATCATCCTCCGCGAAACCCCCATCCTCACTATCCACCCGCCGCCCTTTAAAAAGGGCACCGGCTACCCCATGCCCGCCATATCCTCCGCTGTGCGTACCGAATTCTCCAAGCTCCCTCCCTCCTCCCAAACCGACATCCTCCACCTCCACCACCACGCCTTCCCCGGCGAATTCGACAAGGGCGACGGCTGGACAGACGTCCTAGGCTACATCTTCCGCACCAACGCGTACAACACCGGCACGGACATCGGACTCTTCCCACGAATCGCACGGATCAATCACAGCTGTCAGCCCAACGCCGCTTACGTGTGGAACGAGAGGGAGAGGAAGCGCGTCGTGTATGCTAGTCGCGCGATCCGAGCTGGAGAGGAGATTTCAGACTCGTATATTCCCCTTCTAATACCGCGTGAAGAACGAAAGAAACGACTGGAACGGTATGGGTTTCAGTGTTCGTGCGAGGCGTGTTTGTTGCGTGGGAAAAAGGGCAGGGAGTCTGATGAGCGGAGGGTGGAGATTTCTACCATCTTCAAGGAGTTGGAGGCTTACAACACCACTATATCATCATCACAAACCGTAAATAAAGAAGAAGAGAAAAAAGCGATTGACGCAGCGAAAAGAAGCCTTCGCCTCTTATCCCTTCTCGAGAAAGAGCAGTTAGCAGACTACTACGCTAGAGCATACAAAGCGGTCGCTGTGACGCATGCGCGCGTCAGGGACTGGGAGACGGCGAGCGTGTGGGCGAATAAGGGGTTCGAGAGGAGGGTTATGGAGGATGCAGGGAGTGCTTGGACGGTGGAGATGGCGGAGTTGACGGGGCGGTTTATTGAGGAATGGAAGAGGAGTATGGGGGCGGGGACTGTGTAGGGTTCTGTGTGTAATGTATATTCGGATATGGATTGGAGGATTTGATTTTTTTTTTTCGGCGTCTGATGGCGTTTTGGTGAGAGGAGATTTGTTGCTTAATTAATGTATGCTTTGGCAACAACACATTCTGAATGATTAAATCCAATCAAATCCCATCAAGCCAGGTCGGAAAATCTCAAGCTGCTTACACCTTACGTCCCATCGTTGAAGAGCTCTGATAGCTTTGCGATATGTCAATTCTTGAACATAGCATTCTCTAATAAAGGTGTAATGGTTAGCTTCGTCACGTAGCACTACGGGTACATCACAACTGAAAATTTGAAGCACAAATCAGGTCTCCTCGTTCTGTGTGATTAGGTACAAGTCCACAGTAACCATTGTCTCCAATGAAAACTTTACGGCCATTGAGCATCCGGGCGATCCAAATATCTACTATGAAATTGCGGGGCTTCTTCCTCGTCTAGTTCAACCTCGCGGTAGAGTCGTATCATCTCTTTCCATTCTAAGCTTGCTCCAGTAAAAGGCAGAGTGCTCAACCTGACTCGTGGCTGGCGTTGTGGCTATGTCATGTTAATCATATCTGATTGGCTTACGACCCTGGGCAGTTCAAACTGTTGCCTGCTAAAGTGAACTCATCGCCACTTGTATATATGCGTAGAGTTCGTTTATATCGCTCTTCTCTGGAAAACATTGCTCTCTATATCGCCGTAAAGATGTCTTCTTCATTACTGTCGTTTCCCAACGAAATCCTCCTCGATATTGCCTCGCACCTGGTGAATCCTTTCCGGTCTGTGCAAAACGATGACCTGGTGGAAGAAGGACCTACAAATTACTACCGTGACTTGTACAATATTGCACTGGCCTGCCGACGCTTTTCAACAATTGCTAGGGAGGTCCTTCTATCAGACCGGGTTACTGTCCCTTTTAGGAAACTCGACAGACTACTAGAGACGTATATCTACTATCCTCATCTTGCGTTACGTACACAACGTCTTGATGTTGTACATGGTTACAGGAAGACGTTGAATCAAGTAAACGACCCATTCGGATGGCCTAGAATAAACAGCGAATTCAGAGAAGCATGTATCAGGATCATTCGGGGCCTTGAAATTGACGAGGGCTACAAGAACGACTGGATAGCGAGCTTAGACTACTCTACCCGTAGAAAAGTTGAAACTGGGAACGACAATATACTTGGATACTTTGCTGCGCGAAATACATTTTTCGGCCTTCTCCTTGTCACCCTCCGGAATATTAAAAAACTACACCTTGGGACGCTCTACAGCACCGACATCCCAGTGTTAGCTGACTTGCTGGGGGACTGCCAAGCCAAACTTGCGAACTCAACGCCTACCGCTGTCGCATGGCATTCGGGCTATCTCCGCGCCGCAATGCTTCTCGTCGCACCCAAGTTGACCCACCTGGAAATGCCGCTTCAGTGGATCAGGGAACACACGTGTTTTGGATATCAAGATATTCCTGTTCATAGACAAGTTCTTAAGCACTTCACTAACCTGGATACCCTAATCATCTCTCAGAGAGCCTTCCAGGCACCCGGGACTGGCGGGGGTTTTGTGTCATCTTTCTCGCTGCCCACAAGCCTCAAGCATATTACCATCGTAGGCGATCGATACTTCGCGCTGGTGCAATTACTCTTCCGAAACTTAAATTATCTCCAGCGCGAGGATTTTGGGTTGCAAACTATGGATGTATTCCAGCCTCACAGGGTATTCGAAGACGAGCGGGTTGATGACTCTTTTATCTCTCACCCCGTTTATCGCATGAGATTGGTATCGAGAGATGTGAACAAGCTCGGAATACGATTCAGGGTTCGTTTTTCGAAGGGTAATTCTGTAGGGCAAAGGGTGGCCATTGCTAATTATCTGCGAAGCCGGGAAGGCAGTATGGAGGATGAGTGGATGAGTGAATAGTGTTGCCACGTGAACTTTCGATTGAATACCTAGGTAGCTTCTTAGCTAAACTCCAGACGACTTTCCCTGCTTTTTAAGAGTTTTATTTCGTTATTTTTGGCTCGGTCCCTCCTGAGACCGTTGCACACGACCCGAGGAACGTCTAGAAAAGACAGAATGTAAGATGAAGCTATACCTTGAACTCAACACAGAATCTGTTTCTTCCGCTGTCAGCATATTTATCTGGCATAAAGTGCTTCAGCTCGCGCATGATAAGAGGTACGGTAGAAAACACTATATCAACTGCATCTCCAGTAGCTACTCAAGCTAAATAATCCTTAGTAGACATACGCTCTAAATTTATATCTGTACTAAAATGTACATGTAATTAAATTTAAGATCATGAAACCCTTGAATATAACCTAATTGTAGAGTAAGCACAACTATTTTATCGGATAAGTTACAATTTCCTTAGCTGATCCGCCTTTGTGGTTATGTGATGGAAGACCTCTAATGTCCGCTTTAAATAGTGCAAGTTAAATGTATAGGTAAATGTAGATAAGGTTTTACTACTTTACTATGTAAGATTTTTAACTTTCTCGCTACGGAGTAAGTATATTTATTTATAAATACAATCTTTGTGTATGTAACCACTTTTTACAGAGCCCACCATTTGCAGCACCTTTTTTCTTATAGAAAGTGGCTAAATATGAAAAACTCATTTTTAGTCCGTGATTTATCTTAAATAATAAAGGAGTGATATATTTGTGTACATAGATAAGATTAGGAAAAGAAGCTTTTTTCTTCCGTCTACTTGCCCTATTTTTTAGACAACATTTGTAGAAGGTGTTGGACCCGAACAAAAACAATAGACAAAAAAGCAGGCCAACGATAAAACCAACAATGTTCCAGAGATACTCGCTCTGTTTATCCTCTTTTCTTGTGGAAGAATATCATTTTTTGGTTGGACAAGGCATCCTGGTTTTGGGCCATTTTTAACCCAAGTAGATTAAGAAAAATAGGCAAAAAAGGGCATACTATGTGAAAGCATTCCTTTTGAATGTATAATTTATCCACACAGATAAATTTATAGGGGCGGTAGAAGAAGATACAGGGGGTTAAAGAGGTCTTTTCTCTTACTTTGTTTGTAATGCTCACCTTCGCCCAAGAGTCATCGATCGCCACTCACCCCCCAAAACCAGGATCGAAGCCGAGATCTGAAACACTCCAAGATCAAGGCAGATAAGAGTTTATAAAAAGAAAATATGTAGATCAAACCAATGAAAACCGTGAGATGTCGTTGTAGAGATGGATATACCTAGATAAAGTTGCGTGCTGCGCCACGTGTGCACGCACATGCCCTATGACATCACCGTCATCCAGCAACACCCACCTGTACATAAAATGCCGCCCGTTCGACCCTCACCATCATCAGCTAAAATCAAGCCTCACTAAATAAGAAAAAAATCCACCGTCTATCAATTAGACCTCCCAAATCGCTTTTGCTTCCAAGAAGGAAATAAACCATTCCAGCCCCCCACCATCCGAAACATCAGACCTCGCATACGCCCCATCAAGCACTTATCTCAACGAACTAAAAACCAATACTCAAAATGCCTATCGGACAGCAAGAATCAGGCGTGACCTCGGGCGTCAAGTTCGTCACCTCAACTGTCGGAAACACCGTCGGGGGGCTAACCAACACGGTCGGCGGCGTGGTGGGCGCTCTTGGACGCGGCGTTGGCGAGACGCTTGAGGGCGCTACGGGCAGTGCTGGGAGACCCGTGGCTAGGGGCATCGCGGATGCGACAACTAGTGTGGAGGATGGCGCGAATAAGATCGCAGGTGGTGTTAAGAGGGCTGGTGAGGGGAAGTAGACATCTGGAGGTGTGATAATGCAAGTGTTGAGTAGTGAAATGAGGGTTTGGAGAATGCGAGTATCGCGATGGGGAGTGTTTTTGATTGTATGAGTCAATGCTGGGGATATTTGTTTATGAGTTCCGAGTCGCGATGTATACGATCTTACGAAGTGGGTGGATGGGCAATTTGGTATGAGGACTGAGGACGATGCCTTGAGAGAATGATGATGTTTTACCTACAACATTGAATGCGATAAATGAAATCTGATACCCTTTACCCTTTTCACCATCGTCAGAATTTAGACTCCCAACTATTTGTTGTTGTTTCTCGTTCATAAAGTTTGTTCGGCGTCTTGGATATTATTGGAGGTAGTGTCTTGCACTAGTTAACACTTAGACATGGTTGGGATTTCTGTCTCAACACTGAAGATTGAAGAATGCAGCGACCATCTCTTGCAGCGTGAACGAAAAAAAATAAAAAGATGGAATCAGATTTCCATAACCTCAAAACACGGCCAAATTCCTGTTAACGTTATGTGAATGACTAATAATGAACGCAAGAAGAGAGCGAGGGAAACGTCATCGAAGTCGGAACAAGCATACCTAAGTATGTAACAAGCGTATGTACGTCGTTGCGCCACAATAAATCTCCACTCCACGCCTCTTTTCTACTTCTCCCACCTTGTTGTTGTAGAAGCGGCATCGGACATTAAGATTGATGTATGCCAGTGGCTAGGGATGGCATCATGGCCAGAGCAGTCGACTGTTTCAAAAGGTTTTTATTGACTTTGGTCCTGTCGATCACCGGCCCATCCATCCAATGCCAGCCCAGTAAACCACGCCGCGGAGTATACGTACAGGATACATGATGAACGGTTTCCCGTTAGTTGGGTATCTGTGGACCTCCTCATACTAAAACGGTTTAGCACTATGAGGTTACCACTGTGTACGTAGATACCCCACAACGAGCGGGGGTTCTGATGGATTATCGAGATATATCTCATCGCGATATAACTATCTGCACTTTCACTACCACCTTCACCGGTCACCACCAATCGGTATCCTCGAGGCTCGATCTTGTCCTGTTCAGCCAATAGGCGCTATTCCACAGACGCTACTTCAACACTCTACCGTCACTCCAATACCCTAGAGCACGTTAGGTCCATGCGTGTTACCTCTCCAGTGAGAACATGACCCTTGCATGCGTGTACTATGGTTCTCGTATGTGCAGCGCATTCTTTGACAGGCGCCGCTCGCCCTACTCATGCGATCAATTCAATGTCATAATGCGCAAGATTTGGGCCTCCATTGCTCATCCCGTGGTTTTAGGATTCTAATAGTTCAGTTGATAGTCCATCATTCCGGGATGTGTCACGGCTCCAAAGTGCGGAAGGAACTCTCTTTACCCCTCCCACAACTCCACATTCCTGAACGACCTTGGCCTGTCAATAATTTGTACTGTACTCTCTGACTGAGGAGAGACTAGAGACGCGAACAGGCCAAATCCACTGACATCAGAGCACGGAAGGGCTAGCAAGAGATGGCCGGGGAAGAGAGAACAATTGATGATTGACCGATCCAATCAAGTAACTCGAGCCTTGTAAAATCTATAGATGATGGGCAGATTTACCCGCTCGCTTCCTCTTAAGATTCTTCCGTGTGCGCTTGAACCCCACTAGCAAGCCGATCGTTGCTGACGCGTGCTTGTCTACCAGCTTGCCTGTTTCTATCCGCTACAATCCTTGTCACTGCTAAGTTATGGAAAGTTCTGTGCCGTCTCTTTTCGATCGATAGGTCTTAGCGGCGGTATGAGATCACAGTTATTGCGAAGTATTTAAAATGTCTCACCTTGTCTTGCTCTTTTCAAAATCTCCTACTACACTGTCGTTGTCGTGGTTACCTGTGTCGCTTCAATCGATACGTCTAATTTATAAGTACACTGACTGATACTTTGTTTTCTCAGTCGCCTCACCTGTCGCTATTTCGAATCCAATATAATTTTCACCTTTTCTCCCACAAAAATGAAGTCCCTCACAGCTCTCGCCTTAGCCGGCGCCGCCGTGGCCGAGTCCTGCTCCAAGTCCAGCGACGGAACCTTCAACATCCAAATCACCAACGTCACTTCCTCATCGGCCAAACGCAGCATCTCCGCCCGCCAGCTCGATGGTCCCTTGCTCGCCAGCCTCAAGGACGGTGTCCTGACTGACCGGGCCGGCCGCACGGGTAACGTCGTTGCGAACCACCAATTCCAGTTCGACAAACCCATCCAGCACGGCTCCATCTACAAAGATGGCTTCGCCATCTGCGAGAATGGCACCCTTACCCACCAGGGCTCCGCCATCTGGTACCAGTGCTTGTCTGGCTCCTTCTACAACCTCTACGACGAGTCTCAAGGCAAGCAGTGCAGCCCAGTTTACTTCTATACCGTTCCCGCTGGCGGTGATAGTGATGCCAAACCCTCTCAGGTACATCCTCCCCAAAACTCCAACCCATCCACAAGATCAACCATTCCCCTAACCCAACAACCCAGAAACCCGACGGCCAGCCCGTTGTTTCCAGCGCAGCTCCCGTTCCCCCCAGACCAGTCTCCCAGATCTCCGACGGGCAGCCACAAGCTCCCACCAGCGCTGCTAAGCCTAGCAACGTAATCTCCCAAATCTCAGACGGCCAACCCCAAGCACCCACCGGAGTTGCTCCTAAACCCTCGAACGTCATTTCTCAAATCTCCGATGGCCAGCCGCAAGCTCCCACCGGCGCTGCGAAGCCTAGCCATCTAATCTCTCAGATCTCCGACGGTCAGCCGCAAGCGCCTACTGTCGCACCTGCGCCCGCTCCTAAACCCATCATTTCCCAGATCAGTGACGGTTTGTGCCCCCCTTCCCTTCCACTCCCTTTCTCCCCTCCCCCCTCACCATCCTCACCATCCTCACAACTAACCCCTTACCAACAGGCCAAGTCCAAGCCCCAGCCCCGACCCCATCTCCCCCCAAAGGCTCACCCAAACCCGTCGTCTCGCAAATTTCCGACGGCCAGCCCCAAGCACCCCTCGCCACGGGTAACATCACGAGACCTAACGCTTCGGCCCCGAGTAACCAGTTCACTGGTGCTGGTTCCGTTGCTGTGCAGGGCGGTGCGAATCTGGCTGGTGCGGTGGCGCTTGTGGGTGTGGTATTGGGGGGTGTTTTTGCGGTTTTGTAAGCGGGGAGTTTGTAAGGTGTAAGATTAGAGGAGCAGGAGGAGGGGGAAATTTTATGAATTTTTTTCTTCTTTGAATGTTTATTTTAAAAGGTGAAGGGGGATTGTCGTTTTTCAGCGGAATGGGTAGGATGGGAAATATGGTAATGATAATGCAGACCGAGAGAGAGAAATAAAGAAATAGGAAAGGAGTTCTATACCTGAATGTATTTTTAGCTCTGGGTATAGCCAAGTCACACACACACAAAAAAAAAAAAAAAAAAAAAAGGGCGTGCTACTTGGTACGTATATGTACAAGAATGTGGATAGCTAACTGGTATTAACCACGTTCCTTGTAAACTAGGTGGCCCCGTCTGATTTCTTCTCCTTCTTTTCTAAGCACCCCTTTTTACAGGTGCCTTTCAATAATCAGAGGGCCAGCCCGAGGGGCATAAAAATTATGGATAACTAACGCCACCTGCCTATTTTAGTTATAAACCTAATATACATTGTTTTATGTATTTGACCAGTAAAACTATAAGATAACTATATAATTAGATGTTATAACGTTGTTAATAATAATTATAAGGTTATAATATAAGTATGTTTGATGTCTTTTTATTCTTCGCTATGTATATTATCTGTATAGATAGCTACTATACAGGATAAGAGTACCCGTTACTAAAATTATTAAAAACCTTCTAAAATTTCTTATCCTAAAAATAGGCATTATAAGGTAACCTTTTTATGTATAGAATAAAAACCTCTACCTAATAATACTAAAAGATTATAAAAAAGCGGCCGTAGAAAGGTAGGGGGGATAGGAATTAAACCTATTATTAACTACGTCTAAGCTCTACCCCTTAGTAGATTTCCTCTAGTAGGTATAAACTAATAATAAGGGTTGCCACTCCTTACTTATAGTTACCTACCTATGTACTTTTCTACCTTAAAGGAACTTAGGGAAAATTAACTGCTATTGACGCTTAACCGCTGCGCCAACTCCCCTATAATATAAGTATATATATACCTTACCCCCCCCCCCTTCTTTAATAAAAAAGCCTTGTCTAATCCTGACTAAATTATGACCTAATAATGACTAAACTGTAACTGAATTTTAATGTAACCTAAATATATAAAAATTATAATTTTTAAGAGTAAATACATGGTAATCCAAGAGCTTCCAAATCAGGTAATGCTGCTCGGTTTCACCTTTTTTTACCCTCCGGGCTGGCCCTCTGATTACTGAAAACCATAATAGTCTCGGTAAGGATGCCTATGTAGTGGTGTTATTGATGCAATGATCTAATCAATATAAATAATGTTCATGTAGTCCCATCTCGAGGTAGCCAGAAACGTGGGTTGTGATTAAAAAAAGGGGGGGAGGAAAGAATAAATTCTTTAACATGACCTTAAGACTTTTCCCCACTTTTTCTATTACAAATTACAATGATATTATAATATAGAGATTTTGTTGTATAGAAGTAGACTTGTTCGAATGATGACGGTGGGTATATTATACGAGTTGTTTAAGCTACTGATCTGAAATACTAAATAACATCGCTTGACTAGGTTATATAACAACATCTATTAAAAGGATCAAATGCAGATGATTTAGTAAGTATGTTGTGTTTTGGTGTGTGCGGCTTTGGGTGTTATGTTGTTTGATCAAGATGGCAATGGAGAATGGAGGGGTAGGGTACTTGAATAAAAAGAAAGGGAGGGAGCCCTAAACAGAAATATAGATTGGTGGGATTGGGAGGGATTGCTATGGGGTTTTTAGGTGATGAGGTGACGAATGATACATTTGGTGCGGGAAATTCTTGCTAGGGGAGTTGACGCGACTAATCGACGTTGGAGAAAAGTAGAGTTAAGGTAAGATACGTTCTTTCCGTGCCTGTGCAACTTTGTAATTGTAATCGTGAATTCTTATTGTTATGGTATCATAAATAGCAAACGCGTGCTCTATCTATCTATTCCTTGCGAGTAGCTCCGGCATTCCCCCGGCCAGCGATGCAAGCCTGGTATTACTTCCCCCCACAAAACAAAAGGGACTGAGATGACTTTTTTGGATCGCGCAAGCGCGATGTAACGTTTTCCCTGAAAACATCTAGTGATGGGTGCTTCATCAAGAAACACGTGCAAGCAACATCCCGTGTTGCTTTCCCTTCCCCTCTACACTGCTATCTAGAAAGATGCAACAAGCGCCACCAAAACACTAAACCAAACACACCATCTCCCACCAAACACCAGCGAGTCGGCTCCCGACGTAGTCTGCAACGCGGGACTCGTGCCAGGCGTCGTAGTGGTCGCAGGAGGAGAGCCTCCTGGCGCAGAGGGCGAAACACCACCTCGACCTGGCTGTTGTGGAGCGTTTGCTCCGCCGTCTTCCTGTGGGGTTTGAGGCTCGGCGTCAGGAGAAGAAGGTGCGTCAGGAGAAGAAGGTGCGTCAGGAGAAGAAGGTGCGGATGAAGGTGAGGCTGCGAGGGTGGATGTTTGGATTGTGGTGGGGGCTTGGGGGTTTTGGGGACCCCCGGGCTGTTGAGGTCGGTTGGAGGGTGTGGATGGAGGGGATTGGGGTCCGTTGGCGGGTGAAGAGGGGCGGGTTTCAGGGCTTGAGGAGGGAGATGCGCCTCCTGCCGCTGAGGTGGGGCGGGCAGATGAGGATGCAGGAGACGAAGAGGATGCGGCGGCGGAAGAGGTGGAAGGGGAAGAAGAGGGTGCGGCTGCTGCGCTTGTCCTTTCATTTCCACTTGAGGCAGAAGATGATGAAGATGATGAAGACGATGGTGCATTTCCGCCACCGCTACTACCGCCACCGCCCAGGTTCACAGTCATGCCCAATCCCGCGCCAGGGTCCGATAGGCCGTTGTCGGATTGGAACTTCTGGATGTCGAAGGCCTTGCCCTCGTCCGGCAGCTTCAGTGCGGTGATGCGTTGGCGCTGCGGGTTCTTGTACAGTAAGAATGTGTACTTGCGCGCATCACCTGTCTCACCAAAGGCTCCTGGTGCCTTGTACTCCAGCAGCGGCTTATCCTCCGTCTCGATATTGACGACGGTGCTAGCTTTGAAGTTGGAGCGCACGAAGTGGAGGGTGCGGGCCTTGTCATCCGTGGTGTCCACCATTAAAACGGTATATAATGTTGTGGTTGAGATTCCACTGGAGTCTCCAAGGGCGAATGTAGGCTCTTTGGAAGTTTCTGTCGCGAAGTTAGTGGAGTTAGATGAAAAGCGGTGAGAAAATGTATCGTACGGTCTTTGCCGAATGTGCTTCCATCTCTGAAACCTTCTGTTGCGTCGCCGGTAAATGAGACTTGGAGTTCGACGCCGCTGTCTTTGAATCCAGAAATCAGGTCCTTGGGTACTGATGCCTGAGCCGCCGATAGGCCTAGTAATGATGCGGCAAAAGCCGCGCGCAAAAAAGATGTGGCGTGCATTTAGTGTAAACTACGATTATGATTAGGCGTAGTAGCAAGGAAGTCTTGTTTTGTTCGAGGGAAACACTGTAAAGATGAAGAGAAAGGTGATTAACGTAGGAAAGGAAAAGAAGAGAATAAAAATGAAATGTTTGTTTATTCCAAGTCTGCTCTGAGTCGTGGAAGCGTTTGAAGATAGCACCGTCTAGAAGAGCTACCTGATGTACCTGAGGTCTTATACCCGCTTGACAGTCGTTCAACCCAGGTTGGCAGGACATTTTGCGACGCCTTGTCGGACGTCAGTCACCCGCTGTCGCAGGGTGCACAGCCTCGGGGAAGCGTTGTCAAACGTCAAAGCCAACAGCCACGTTGGACGATAGGCTCACAGAACAGGTAGACAGCTGGGTTGCTGAATTTAGCGATTCTGTCGACGCGAACCGTTTCAGATGTGAGCCTGGGGCTCTCACCTCCAAGACGGAAGAGCAGATACCGAGCGCATGACGGTTTCCTTGATGACTCGATGGTTCCCCGCCTTGTTCAAGAAAGAGACAAACCATGACACAAAGTTTCTTCCAACATTGAATTATCAAAGTCGAGAACGCATTCCGCGAGGCGTCGTATTAACGTAATTGATTACTGTTGTCGTGGTTTTAGAATGCGCCTCAAGCTTGAGGCTACGCCCAAAGCGGTTAGGGATATATACCCAAAAGGGAAGTGGCAGATCACCCGAGATGAAACCTGGAGTGCTACAATGAACTCAATCGGACCGGAAGATCTTTTGAAGATCTTTGGAAATTGTGCTTGGCTCTTTTTCAACTTGTTTGTCGTTCTGTAACTCGCCAAGTGACTCAAGTACAGCACATGAGGAATCATTGACCGCGGGTAACAGGGACAACGGGCTGTTGCTAGCGTGCTGCGACGTTCTTCTATGCATGCACAGTTTATGAAAGTGGCACGAGAGTGAGAATGATTTTGTGCAATGCCAAGGCCAAGGCTGGAGAAAATGTTAGAGACAAAACAAGCTCGAACCGTTTTGCTGCCACTGCACTGATGGGATATGGAATTCGACGGGTAACGCATAGAAAATAGCTGTGACATAAGCAAGAATAACCTGATGCTGGTACCATTTACATGCTGGTGTACAGTACCCCTTTACCTGCCACATTTCTCGCTTCTGAGAGCCAGAGCCACAGGAGTGACACAGCGAAGTGGAGGTGGCGAGGATATACTTAAACAAGAGCGCGAGTTAATAGTGAGGCTTGATGGAGCTGACGCGGCAACCTGTGGGTTGTCTTTCGCGACGGTGAGGAGAAATGGTGGGGTACCATGTAAATTTAATCCTGTAACATGGAAATCGATCGAGATGCACTGCACTGCATTTGGTCTTGCTTCAAGCGGGGACAGTTGTTCCATTCCTTCGGTTTTAGTTAACTACGGCTGTGCTCGGTTTCAGCTGAACTTCTGAAGGCACGTGTTGGAGGGATATGGTCCAATGAGTCCAATCTGTTGTGCTTGGGGAAAGGACATTGTAATGTGCTCGTCAGAGAGGAAATGGATTGAATGCTAGTGGACCCTGAGGCTGGATGGTGAAGCTACTGGACATTTGATGGAGGTTATGTTGTCGTAAGCGTCGCTCGGACCACCCCGCATTGCATCTCAACTTCACGCCACTTCCTTCTTCGCGTTAACCACCACCATCCATCCATGCAGCCATCGCACCAATCCGCATCATCATTACACGGCTTCCGGGCTATATTTTGCACAAATTCGCGCGCAGGACATCTAGTTTCGCTTCCTCTCCACAAACTTTGGTATCGAGCAGCTGTTGGATCGGGCTCGACTCAATATCACGCACAAAGAGGGTTGGCTGTCAAATCGGACCAGAGCGCCCCTAATTATAGGTTCAACGCCATTTCCATGTAGCGCCTGTGATACTACTGTACAACCACAAAAGGATAGAGAAGTCCTCGACCGCAACTGCAAAGTCAACGGTCAAAGTCGGTACTTACCATCACATGCGGAGGCTCCTCCATACAGAAGCAGATTAGCCATTACTTTACCGTGGTACACTCACCCCATAATTGCCATGGCCTTTGTGAACTATTCCGCCCTGCTCCACTTATAGTAAGTCGTCTTATACTGGCATACCCTCGTACCGTCCGCTAGTTTGAGGTTGAGGGGAGCCGAGCCACAACTGGACAAGACCCGTGTACCCCGATGCGTGATGATTGGACACGACAGGGCCAAAACACGCACGCTCTCAAGTAGAGGCCCCTCTCTCTACAAACTTTACCAACTAATTGGAACAGCAGCCTTGGGAGTTTTTGCTTTATTAAGGATCATGTGGTTTGCGGTGCGCTACTGAACGATGAAATATTTGCCTGGCACCTTGCTGCAGGATGGCGACATTTTGATGAATGGCGGCTCCGATCCGCTGAAGGTCTCGAGTGCTACTTCTTAAGGCTTATGCCAACCGACTCCTCGACATCTGGCAATACACCTCTCCATTCATCTTTTACGCCAGGCTACGCGTTTGGAGCACAGAGACAGGCATCATGCATTACATGACCCGGCGTTAGCTATCATTCGGAAGGCAAGGTCTCACGTTCGTCCTTGCTTCTGTTTCTCGTTTAGATACCCGCCCGGGAAAAACCGAACGAGGTCAATCTTCCAAGTCGATCGGGTTGACTTTGGGGTGCGTCGTATGCAAGGACCGTAGCACGGCCGCCTAGCTTCAAAATCCCGACGACCAACTCGAACAATGTATCCGATGGGTCCCGGATCTTCAGTGTCTTGTATGTCGGGTATCTTTCTTGCTTTTTCCCCGCTTCGGCCCATATCGTGGGTACATTTGTTTGCACTGTCAACCGTAGCATCTTTAATCTCCTGTTCCCTCAATCAGGCGCTGTTGTTCATACGCAGCCTTGGCTATTAAAAACGAAAAGCCTATATATTTTTTTCATCAATGTTCTTGGAAAAGACTGCCTCGTCGTCTTCTCTGCTCTGTTCTGACAATCCGACTATAGCAGGCAACGACGGTTACCGTGATCGAAGGAGAACAGTACAGTCTATACGAGATTTGCCTTCTCAGAATGGACTTTTGGATGGTTGGAGGACTTCATCATTGGGGTCTTCCATTTCATACCAGGTAGGAGTCTGATCTACTGTGTTTGGGTTCTCGGTTTGCGTTGACCAAATCCTTTCCAGCATCCCGATGTAACCATCGATAACTATCCGAAGAGGCACTCAGAGGAATCCAAGATCCCCCAAATCCGGCGCAAGAGCCTTCCTAATCAAGCTCATCACTACCCAGGGTATCAGCCCAGACCGCAGCCTTTGGTTCACTTGACTCCGGATGACGTACCAGCTTTGTATCGATCGAATACAGATCCAACAGGTGGGAAGCAAGTCCGATTTCAAGACGCAGGAAGCAATTCAAGAGGGGTTCCCGGAGGGTCATCTGGAGGTCCTTCTGGAGGACATGCTAGGCGTCGTTCTTTGAACTCTGCTCGCAATCGTCATTCTCAGGGCCCACCACTGTCGACTGTGACGGAAGGGCAACAGACTAATTCACAAAGACCACCTTTGGGGTCTTTATATTCCGACCCCCTTGTAAACTACGCACAACAACCCGATACTGACAGCCAGGGTCAATCGCGGCCCACGGAGGGCTGGAATGCTCAGAGGGAAAGAGAGCGAATGAGGCGGGAGCAGGAAGTTACCACCGCAAGACTTAGACAAGCTAGGGAAAGAGAAAGGCATATCGCTAGTATGGAGGAAACGAAATCTGTTCCGTCACAAGCAGCAGCATCTCCAATGGCGGTAAATCCAATGGGCAAGGCAAAAGCGGTCTTCGCAAAGCGACACATCGGGCACACGCAGTCACTTCCGCAAAATCTTTTAGCAAGACCACCACAGCCTACCCACAATCCACACGGACCCTTGGCGTACTACAGCCAGGTGCCACGACATGAAAACTCCAAACCTGGTTGGGAAAACCCCAACGTGAAGAAGCATTCACGCACCGTCTCCCAGCACAGTCGCACGGGCTCTGGGTCTTCCCGTCACTCCCACATCCCCGTGAGCATATCTAGACCTCAGCACTCGGAAACCTCCCATGTGCACCACCAGTCTCTAATCCCACGTCTATCCCCTAACGGTGTACGCCAGCAGGAACCCGTACCTAGCAAAGGGCGCCTGGAAGTTTTTCCCACGCTCACCAACATCTCAAGCGACTCCCCACAAGCACCGGAGACGCCGCCTTCCGATATCCCCAGACCACCGCAAATACCTAGACGCTACTCGACGTCTGCACGATCTCGATTCCGCTCAATAGTCCAGCCCCATGGAGCGAACAGCACTCCAACACCATCCCTCCTCGACCGCGAAAACCCCGACAAGGCCAGACTCGAGCGTCAGCAGCAACAGCAGCAGCAGCAACATCATAAAACCGAAAAAAGCAAATCCTTCACAGCATCAGGCTTCGACACCATGGGGACGTGGAAAGCCGAAATGGCGAGGACTGAACACGAGCAACAGCTTTCGAATAAAGCCAAAAGCGAGAAGGTTAATAGCACGCAACAGCAGCAACAGCAGCAAAATCAACAAGGAGCAGCAGCAGCGACCAAAACCGGCGAAATCCTCGTGGAGAAGGAAGGTTCTACATCAACATGGTCTTCCAGGTCGTCGTCGGCGCCGGCACCGTCCCCGCCGACAGAGCCGCCCGTGGAGCCCAAGAAGAGGTGGAGACGCTCGCTGACTTTCTCTAGGGGGTTTGTGTGTAGGATCTTTGGCGGGAATGGGGGAAGAGAGACTGTTTGATTCAGAAAACAAAAGGGGATTGGCTTTTGCACCCGCGCGGAGGAAACAGGAATGTAATGATGATAGGTAAGGTAAGTAAGTAGTGGCATTGATGGGACGGGACGGTGACACACGTTTTGAGGGAGCGAGAATGAAAGATGGACCTTTACGACACGTGGCTTTGAATTTGTTTGGGAGTGAGTCGGTTTTGCAGCGGGGAAAATGGATATTACATAGTATCTGGGCCGTTTCCATCTTTTTCCTTTTTTCCCCTTAATTCCTGTGTCGCGGCTTTTGTTTTGGATTTGTTTGGAGACGGGATAAAAAAAAAAGAAAAATGCTTCCTTCCTTCCTTCGTTTGTTGTTGGTGGCGCATGGGGTTGGATGGGTAGGCGGGTGGGTAACTTTGTTTCTAGCATTGATGTAGCTACCTACTTACACAGGTAGTTATTCTAGTTTTATCTCACTTGTTACTTATTTATGTTTATAATGGGAGGTAGGGTTTGCGTGCACACACGCTCATGGGTGCGGGATATACTTTCATTACGGGTTTTGGCTGGGCTTGGAAAAGGGGCGTTAACGGCACTTTCCACTTCAACATATTGTTAAACAGCCTCGCAACATACCTTCTATGTGCTGTTAACGCTTAGTCCAGATTTTAATCTATGTTAACTGTTAATCCTAGGGTGCGCCAAAGCCCATAATGTATATACACATATAGTTAGGTGCTATTGTTTACGTAGTAGAAAGGAGTAGTGAAGGCAAAAAAAAAGGGTGTTGATACATATACATACGTATCTCCATCGCATCCCTCGGATTCCTTGATGGATATATATACCGGTATATATATATCGATCGAGTAACTTGGATCAAAAAGGCCGAGTCTGGAACCTGGAGAAATACATACTTAGGTATACACTACATACCCCTCGTATTCCAGGATCAGGGGGGGGGCTGAATGCTAAATTAGTAACATTTGCGAGGGGGGCATGGCATGGGTGGGTATGTTTAGTCAAGTACAATTGATCTGATACGCTGGTTAGTTTATAGCTATTAAGTTACTTACCTAGGTACCTTTGTACTATTACACGTCCACGGCAGGGATTGATTGGAAGCAACAACAATCAACCATCACCAACAACATGGCTTAACAACAACGGGAAACCACATCACTGTTCAGAGAAACACTCGAACAAAGCAAGCAACAAGTTTTCTTTTCTTCCCGCCATCTCGCCAACGCCGAAACGCAAAGACTTTTGTTACGGGCAGACAGAGAGACGGTAGCAATAATCACGCACCCCTCGTCCCTCTCCTCTCCCGTGCCTCTCCCTCTCCATCTTCCCTCCCCTCGTATACCCCCTCCTCCTTCTTCCATTCAGCCCCCTCCTTTCTCCACCCCTTCTCCTCTCCTCTCTTCCCTTCTCTTTTCCATCCGATATCCTCACACATACACACACACGCACACACGCACGCACGTTTCGAATCCTTCCGGCCTCGTCACCCGAGCTTACATCGCGCCGCCACACCTCCCACCCCAATGTCTGATAGCGGAACCGCCTCGCTACATGTAGGAATTGCGCCTGTCAGTGGCTCGGTGTCGTCGTCCCACGCTCTCCACCACCACCACACGGTTGTACACTGCGGGTCCGACGTCTAGATAGTTTCGGTTGTTAGAGAGGAACGAACGAACGACTCGTGTGTGTTTGTGTGTTGCGTGTGTGGGCACGCTTCCACTACCACGCACGCACGCACGCACGAAGCAGGACGCACGACGCTCACACGCTGACTCTCACGCTCAACACCACCACACACGTACACGCCCGAACGCCCGAATTCCTGAACGCACGCTCGGCTGCACCCCCGCACGATACGATACGAGACAATACGATACGACCCGAAACGTAACGACACGACATAACACGATTGGATAGGATACTATAGGATACGATACGACCAACACCACTCAGGATTAGAGTTCAAGAAACAGGGGGGATTGGCAAGGGGATAATAATAATCACAGCAGCAGCAGCGACAACAACAACAGCAACTGCACGTTTTTTGCTTGGTTTTCTGGAAGGATGCCAGCGACCGAGGAGCTCATGGCCCGGGCCGCCGCTCGCAGGGGGACCGCCGCCCATGTGCCCGTGCAGCAGCCCTCCAAGAAGAGTTCCACGACGGGCCTGCGCCCTCCCAATCTCAAACATCGCGCCCAATCGGCGCCCTCGAACAACACGCCTCCGCGCGACGCTTCGCGGCGCGACGACCATGATGAAGACCAAGACGACACAGACGACACGGACGATGCACCGCCCGCCCGGGGTGGCGGCGAGGAGATTGCTGGCGACGACTTCTTCCATCGCTACCATTTCCCCCAGTCGTCCTCGGCAGCGGCTGGTCATACTGGTAGGAGGAGGAAGACAAGGGAGAAGACAATTGTGGAAGGCGACGCTGAATCGGCGTCTGGTCAATCGTCGTCGGATGATACTGAAGGGCCCATTTCGCCCACGGCGGTCCGGACCAAAACGCGTGGTTCGGGGGCTGGGGACTACATTGCGCCGCCGCAATCGCCAGTGCCTTCGATAGTGTCTGGAGTGGGCGACTCGACGGCGGCCATGCAGGACATCAACGTCGCGGTGCTGGGGAATCACGGCGCCGGCAAGTCGACGTTTATACGGCGGGCGCTCAACATCCCAGACACGGGATCGTCGTCGGTCTGCACGCGCCAGATGACCATCGACGGCGGGTACTACCTGGTGCGCTTCATTGAGATTCCGTTCGGGCACATACACATTGGCAACAACAACTCGATACGGTGGCCGGAGACGGTGGACGGGCTGCCGACGCCGCGCATCGACGGGGCGGTGACGCTGTACGATGTCACGAGCAAGGCGAGCCTGAAGCTGGTGCCGGAAATGCTGCGTCAGTCCAACCAACATGCAAGCATGCTGTCCAAAAGGAAAAAAAATACTGACGAGGAGTTCTAGATGTCTTGTCCAAGTCGGGCCTCCCTTTTATCTTAGTGGCGGCTAAATGCGACATGCACCCCGCACTGCGAGAGGTTGACCCTGCCCGCGTCGAGGAGAGGGCAAAGAAGTTCCCCGGAGACGTCAATGCCTTTCAGACCTCGACCGAATCCCCAGAGACGCAGCGCGGCTGCTTGTCCGTCATTACTCGTGCCATTATTGCCTCGAAGCGACGTGAGTCTGTCCGGTTTCATCGTTTGTTTGTTGATATCAGATGATTTCATGTTTGTGTTATGCTCCCACCTCCCCCACTCGTGTGCAACCCTGTCCGTTCTTTATCGCGGGCGGGTGCCCCGTGCGAGCCAGCAACCATCACCTTACTCGACATCATTCCCCTATCCATTCTGCTGTTGTTTCGTCCCTATTTTTTTTCTTCTTCTTTCCCATTCCTCTCTCTCTCTCTCGTCCGTTTTATATACCCAGCTTAATCCACTTGTAATCACTTCTTCGCATCATGGCCACTGACATTGACTCGGCAGCCGTCTCCCAAGCATCCATGGCCCGGCGGCGGGCAAATTCTTCGGCCGTCAGATCGAGCATCGCAAAGGATCCATGGGGTCGGAAACACGAACGCGCCAGTTCCGAATTCTCAGCCAGATACCGCCCGCGCTCCTCCGAAACCGTCAAAAGCCAGCTCCACAAACACAGCGAGACCAACAAGACCTTTTTCCACTTCGAGGAGGACTCGACCGCCCAAGACGTAAACGATACGGATCCCTCCGACGCCGAAAGCGGGGACCTCCCCTCCGACGAGAATGGATACACGTTTGATCAGCTAGTGGATCGGTTGCTCGCCCAGCCCATGTCCAAGAACGACTCGCGATTCATTTCTATATTCCTCGCGCTTTATCGGAAGTTTGCGACGCCCGGACAGCTGCTCGAATCGATATTGAAGCGGTTCGAAGCGCTCCGGCGGCTGCAGAGCCCCCCCGTAATGCGCATCATTGCCCAGCTGCGCTACCTCGCCATCTTGCAGCAATGGGTCAGCTACTACCCCGGCGACTTTGCATACCCTACGACGCGACGCACTCTACGCAAGTTTGCGTCGGCCCTCTCCTCGAATCGCGAATTCGCCGCCGCCTCAAAAGAGATCATGCATGATCTTCAAGCCGTTACCGAAGACGACGATACAGATTGGGCCTGTAGCGACAGGCAGCGAGCACAAAGCGACAGCATGGTCAACTTTCACACGGCGTTGGACGAGGATTCGGAAGACGATGACTTCACAAAGGCCCTGGGCTCCATGTCCATGTCATCATCTGAACGGTTGTCGGCGTCGCGTGGCAGCATGACGGGAGGATCGCGTATCACACAGTCGTCAACAGCATCGGCAGGGTCGACGCTGAGCTTGCTACATCAGATGGACCAGAGCGAGCGGCAAGCGAGACTGCTTGTCCCCAACCCGATAAAACCCTTGACCAAGATACAATGGCATCAGTTCGTCGCTGAGTCTGACCAAGCGATTGCGCGCGAGCTCACGAGAATGGATTGGATCATGTTCTCGTCAATTCGACCGCGCGATTTCGTCAGACACGTCAGCGCGGGCACAGAGGAGCGCAAGAAATACAAAAATCTGGAAAGCGTGAACCGCATGAGCGACCACTTCAACCACGTCGCCTACCTAGTCGCAAACTACATCCTCCTCCGCGACAAGGCTAAACACCGCGCCGTGATGATGGAAAAGTGGATGAAGGTCGCGCGCCAGCTACGCATCATGAACAACTACAACACGCTCGGGGCCATCATCGCGGGCATCAAAAACGCCTCCGTGTTCCGCCTCAAGGAAACGGCCAGCCTCCTCTCGCAACAAGTCGGCCACGACTTCACGCGCCTCGAAATGCTCATGAGCACGCAGCAGAGCTCCGCAAAGTACCGCCTCGCGTGGCAGAACAGCTTCAACGAGCGCATCCCCTTCATCCCGCTGCACCGCGGCGATCTGGTATCGGCTTCGGAGGGCAATTCGACGTTCGTCGGCGACAAGGCGAAGCCCGTCGAGCCGTCCGCGCCGCACCCGGGTACGAGTGTCTACCCCGGCGCGACGTCAAATCGCGGTTCCCGCGAAGCCCCGCCCGGCGGCGTCACGGGCAAGGAGCGCATCAACTGGAAGAAGTTTGATATCATGGGCCAGGTGGTGGTGGCGCTGCAGCGCGCGCAGGGCACGCCATACGCGAATTGGCCCAAGAACGAGGAGATTCGGAATCTGGTTCTTGATGTCAAGATCATCAAGGACGAAGATGTAAGTTCCCATTTCTCCGCCATTGGCATTTTTTCTTGGTGGTGGAGAGTTGTGGGTGTTTTCACGTTACTGTGGCTGACATGCACGCGCAACGACACGCAGGAACTCTACGACCGCAGCGTGCAGCTCGAGGCCGCGGCGTCGGGCGAAAAGAGGAGATTGTTCAACTGGATCAGAGAGCGTTAGTGTGCCGCTTCTCCTTGTTCAAAAAAAATCCTTGTTCATCTCCCTCCCCCCGTTTCCCACTTGCACTTGCACTTGCATCATTGCACTTGAGCACTTGAGCACATACACACCATATATCCCATCTATCTATGTATTTGTGCGTATATCCATGTCTATATCCCACCATTACCACCATCTATCCATCCAGTGCGTCAATCAACAGATCCCGAAAAGTAATGTTCGTACCTCCTGTCGTTCCGTCCTGCTTGTTAGTGCTTTTACGTTCGAACTCCAACACGGCACACGCTCGTCTATACACCATAACGCTTGTTTGTTGTCTGTCTATTATTACACACCTCCACTCCAACCGTTATGTCGCCCACCACTTTCCTCCTTCCTTCCCCAAACACAGTGTGCGTCTCCCTCTCCTCTCCTCTCCTCTCCCCTTCTCTTTCCCACCACCATCGTCTCTCCATTCAACCAATCTTCCTCCCCCCCTACTCCCCGCTCCACTACCCCTTTCCACATGCACCCTCCCCTCCCTTCCACTCCTCTCACCCCACCCCACCTTCCTCAACTCATTCGCCATAAATCTACTCAACCCACACATTTTTCTAACAAAAAAAACAAAAAAACAGCACGACTCTCCCTCCCGCACCTCCCGCCCGCACAGAACTACCAAACCGAGGCTTCGGCGAGTAATTACATGAGGATTTGAGAGAATTTGAAGATGGGTTGTTGATTATAGAAAAGATGAGATGGAAATAGGAGGAGGAAGGAGGAAGGAGCAAGAGGGATTTACGCTTTTGTTTTTTTTTTCTCGGGTCTAGGGGTGGGGGGGTTGTTTGAGGGTGGGTGGGTTTTTCGTTTGGTTTGGTTTGGGTTTAAGAGAGGGAGGTAGGGAGGTGTTTTGTTTTTGTTTTTGTTTTGTTTTGTTGGACTGACATGAGGAAGGAAGCGTTTTTGGGGGGGAATGGAATGGAATGGGATACAGATATACGGATTTTTACGGATTTTTACGGATATGAATATGAGAGGGAAAATTAATGATTTTTTGAGTGAAACATATGTTTGACAATGGGTGTGTGGTGGGTATGTAACACACACGTGTGTGGGAGGGGGAGGGGGGGGTTGGGTTTTGGGGGGCTAAGCTGAGGTGGCTAAGGTAGCTTGTGTGTGCGTGTGTGTGTATGTTTGAAATGAAATATGAAAATGAATGGAAATATGAATCTGATGCAAACAAACAAACAAACATTACTTATTTATTTAAGAGATACTATTACCATTACCATTACCATCATTTCCCTTCCCTTCCTTCCTTTTCCTTTAAGGTTCGTTTGGGTAGGTAGGTAGGAAGTGTGTTCTTTCTTTTTTTCTTTGCTCTCTACCTACCTAAAGTCAATCCACCCGTAGCGAAAAACCACCCATGCCGGAAAATGTGTTGGGTACTTTGACTTCACACAACGACAGCCCTTCGCATACATCAAGCTTTCATTGGTTGGCAGTGCAGGCTTCAAAATTTTGTTCCTGGTCAAGCCACGCCTTACCCCTCCCTGATAAGAGACAGAGGCGTCGACTGCCTTTTGCACTCTTTAAAATCAAGTCTAGCTACCTTCAATATTTATTTGCAATACAATACTTCGTTTTATATATCTTTGAGATATCCTTATTGGTACCCTTCAAGTCCAAAACCGCTTTGAAGGAACCCTACTACTCAGCTCGGCCATGTCAGCCCCCCCAACTACAGGAAACCCCAAGAACGATATCTTGTGCGAAGACCTCTTGAAAAGCTTGCAAAACTTGAAGCTTGACGAACGAGTTGAAAATGCGAAGGAGACTTCTGGCTTCTGGAGGCAAATCTTGGTTGAAGCTGAATATCCATACGCACTCCTGGATTCAGGCATGGAGGGAGAATACCACCATGTAGAAAAATACCTCCAAGAAACCAAAAATCCAGAACCCCTCCTTAATTGGGTTGACGAGAACGGGAACACGGCCCTCATATGTGCTGCATCAAGAGGAATGCCCAAAATGGTTGAATTGCTTCTAAAATTTGGCGCGGACATCGACGCCCAAAACCAGCATGGAAGAACGGCTCTTATGGAGGCTGTTTTGTGGGGTCAATTGGCAAGCGTCAACTATATCCTAGACAAAGGCGCAGCCTGGCTAGAGGACAATGATGGAAACAGCGCTGTTGACTTATCCAAAATAAATGAACGGAACGAACGAGAAAGATGGGAGCGCCTCCAAAATGAGAACATCCAACGGCCATATGTCTCCAACAACTATCGACAGCAAATAGCCGATTTGCTGGAGCCTGCGGAGTCGGAGCCACTCAAAGACTTCTCTACACAAATCGAAGCTACAAAAATTTGCGCCAATGCATCAGTAGTCAATAAAGCTCAGGCCTGGTCGATATCTACGCAACCCGAAATTGAATGCAATCATCTGGCCGACATGGTCTTCGATGTTCCTACGAGGGGATGGGATAACGTGATGAGCCATATGATTTGGAAAGATATTACCCTACCAGCTCATATCAGAACATTGAAAAGTTTACTGGATCCAACCCTTTCAGGAGCATCATGTCATCACTTCGATAACGCAATAATGTCCATTTGCCCAGTAAATAGGAACATCCTAAGACTTACTGCACCTGTCAGGGAATTCCTACTACCAAAATCGACGAAAGCTATGGCCTGCATTAAGCTTGATGGGCACCCGACTCAGTACACTATGAGCGGAAATTCACATACGACTTTGGGACCCGGGGTTATAACTAATAAAAATTGGACTTTTGAAGTTATGCGTATCGCCAGTCACATAAGACACGATTTTGGATCTGATCCGCGAGGTTGGGCGTGTCACGCAGAACTACAGGCCATAGCGGGGTATATCCATTGGTATCTGCCTCAGTTTGGAATTCCATGGGACAGAATAACGGAGTATTTTGTTCCCTATTCGTATCAAATCAGTCCTCGCATGGTGTTGATCCTCGTGAGCCAGGAGATGTGTAGCGTCTGTCAGCCTTTCGTAAAGGCTATCAACGATATCACCTCGCAAAGATTTGGATTTGCTTTTGATGTCAGGAACGGGTCTCCCAATGGACGATATAGCGGACTTATGATGAGAAGATATGCGCTATCTAATATTATAGGGACGTCTTCCCATTTTGTCTGACGGCGGAAGTATACAGGATTAATAGAGGCTCGGTGACACCCCGCTCGCGCGCAAGGATAAGGGCTAGCGAGGATATAAACTTTACTTAGATAGGTGTCCTAAGGTCAGCCATTAGTAATAGAAACAAAACAAGGGCAGTCTCTTCCTCTGTAGTAAGGTACTGCTAGCCTTTAGCCTTATCCTTTATTAACTGTCGTCTATAATTACGATGCCAGATCGTAGCGAGAGGGACACCGCTTAGATCAGACCGGGCGCCATAAGTTTTAGGTACGTGAAGGGGGAGGTCTTGCGCTAGAGCCTGGCTGGCTCGGTCTATATTTACTGGCAGTGGGTGTAGTGTGGAAGGGAGGAGGATACGGCAACAATGATGACTCTACGATGATTGCTAAAAATAGCTATAACGTCATCGGCATGCGAGTCGATCAGGCATGCGAGTCGATCACTCTGCTAAGACCACACCAAAATATATTATTATTAACAGTATAACGCAATAGCTTAACAACCTCAACAGCTACTAGAGTTAAAAGAAGCTAGAATACAGCTTACGCTTTAGGCTATTAAACAAGACGCAACACTATTATAGTAACGCGCTGTAGCTATCTATAACGTCCCTTAATTAATAATTAGTAATTAACGCGCTAGAAAGACCTTTTAACGCGATTGCACGCCTAACTTAATAAAGCTTACCTTCTATAAAGAAGGGGTAATTCTCTAGAAGCTACTTAACTAGGATAAGCAAGGATTCCTATCTAGGCTTACAGATATCTAATCTATAGCTAATTCCTTACTAGCTAAATACAACTAAAACTTAGTAGGTAAGAAGTAGGCCTTAGCGTATGTTAAGCGCTATAATAAGCTTAAAGTAATCTTTAGTTAAAAGTACAACTATAAAAGAGCAAAATATAAAGATCTAAGGCTTATTAAGGGTTAGTTCTATTATATAGAGAATACTAAAGCTAAGCATAGTATCCTTAATAAGAATACGTACAACTTTAATAAGTTAGGCTTTATAATAGGCATAATATTAATAGGTTTAGTTATTACCTTATCTAAGCGTTAAAGGAGAGTAAAGCTCCTCTAGTAGGGTAACTAGGAGTAGGTTACTATAATTTAAGGCGTTAACGCAACTAGATAGGCAATCCTACCCTTTCTTATTTTTAGGGGTAAGTACCACCTATCTATATAGTATAAAGAGAATTAACTACCTTCTAAATAGGTAATAGGGCTTTCTAAGAACGGTTAGATAATAAATAAGTTTACCCTAGCGTAGTTAAAGCACTTTAATAAACATACTATAAGGCGTATAGTTAGCATAGCGCGGCTACTTATTCTTAATAGCTATAAAAGCTACCACTCTTTTAAATTTAAGTAATACTATAAGGAACACAATATTATTACCTTATATATGCCCCTATACTTATCGCACCTCCTACAGCCGCTTAACGTTAGTTATTTTACACCTTTAAAGAAGGCGTATAGGCGCTAAGCCGAGCAGCTAATGCGTAACTATATTACCTATATTATAAAACTTAAGTTCTTACCGTACTTTATTACTACTTTTTATAATTCTTTTACTAAAAGTAATATATAAGGAGGCTTTAGAGGCGCTAGGCTAGTCCTATTTAACCTAGAGGCTATAATATTAAAGCTTAATATAAAGTTAAGGATGCTAACACTACCCCTTCTAAATAAGGAGCCCTAGGCGTCTAAAACCCTAAGCAATACTCTAGAAATTAGGTCTTAGTTAACGCTAGTAAAGGAGAGGATTTAGAGGCATCTAGATAGTTTACTAACCTTAATAGTTAAGGCTTTTAAAAAGCTTACTAAAGGCGCTACTATTATAGCGCATAAGCTTATATTAGTATAAAAGGAAGTTGCTAAGCTTTAAGCTGCTAATAAAGCTACTACGTGTTGTAAATTACTGTTACGATCCCAGGACCTCAGTCAATGCCAACCTGTGGTTACGCGCCAGGACACCAATGATGAGGGCCGCCTCCAAACCCCGCAACCTTAGTCATACGGAATCACGTGATTCCCTCGCCAGGCAACGGGCGAGGACAGACTTGGCACACGTGACTACCTCGTTCACCTCGCAGCGAGGACAGCGACCTCGCTCTCCTCGTAGCGAAGAAGACTAGGAATCTTATGTATATAGTCTTAGACAAGATGCCCTTATGGCTCTTGTATTCACTCTAAGTTAGCATCCACTTCTTGGAAATACAATTCATTGTATCATTGCTCTATCTTCTACT
>KZ805308.1:14775-234019 GCA_003073855.1 Periconia macrospinosa
GACATGATGCCGCGCCGACCTGCGAACAATGCCCTGCGAGGCTCGCCACGCACAGTCCACTTGATCATTTCGCAATTGGGCTCGCAAGAATGGTTCACAAAACGTGCAATCGTTCCCCGCGTTGCATCAATGATCATCTTGTTGTCGAAGCTCATCAGGTAATAGCACTGCTGAGAGTAAGCGGTCTGAATTCGGCAGCAACAAGATAGACGCGCGACTTACCTTGTCCTTTTTGTAAATCTGCTTCATACGGCGTTCGCATTCGTCCTGTGTAATGATTTCGCCTGCATATTCTACGATAATCTGGTGTGGGTTGAATGACCTCATGGCTCGTACTCCGTAGCCCTTGTCTTCAGTCTGCATCACTTCCACACCATAATCATACCCATTGCTCTTGGAACGCTTCTTGAGATCGGCAAATGGACGGTTTGTGCACTGGTCTTCCGTGAGGCGGCAGTTGGTCTCATCACATTCGTACGCCATGATGCGGTTGTGGCAGGCTTCCCCGCACCCGTCTTCTACTTCGCAGTAGCATTGCGAAGTATCCTGCTTTTCGCGCTTCCAGAGAGCAGAAGCCTCGCCGATGAATCGATCTAGGTTGAATTAATACACGCAGAAAATTATAGTCCTTGAGCCCAAGACTTACTTTTGCTAATTTTGGTCCATCCGTCCACTTTGACCTTTCGCAGAAGAGGATTGTAAACATCAAAAGGCAACTTGAAGTGTTCATAATCAACTCGAGGATCTTTTTCGAGTGATTCTCCACAAGAAAACATAGGAAGGGGAAGTACGGTGTTCTCCTTCAGTTTCCGCGACTTTAACCGTGCGCGATTTTGGTTTCCTGACAGACGTGCATCAAAGTCACGAGTTTGACCTACATACAGGCCTTGTGTTAACCACTGCTTTGACTTTGGCTTCACCCAAAGCTTCTCCTCTTCATCTTTCTCTCCTTTCTTGGTGTTCACATCTTCGGACTCGGCATTGCGTGCAGTGCGTGGTCGCTTTGCCGAGGCTGACGCTGCAGTTTGAGTGGACGAACGTAGACGAGAATCTGAAGCGCTGCGCTTCAACGCTTTCTGAACCAGTTCCTTTCCGCCATTTATGGTGTTTGCAACAGCCTCGCCTACACCTGACAAATTCCGCAGAGCCTCTCGACGTAGGTCAGTGCCACGTGACGAGCGTCGCTGCGCTGCCTGTGCAGTTTCTGCAGCAAGCTGCTGTTCTGCCGAGTCATTGGTATCTGAGGAAGTGCGTTTTAACCCGGGGGTGCGCTTCTTCTTTGGCGAGGCGGAACTCGGGGGGGTCTGGACAACCGCATCGATGGGACCGTGCAACACATTTCCATGGTGGGTTTCCAAGTACTTTGTAGGCGTGTGAATTGCAGTACCAGCCAGGATTTGTACGTTGTACGTGACAACGGAGGAGCGCGAGCTTCGTGTCGGTCGTCCGCGCGCACTGTTGTCAGGAGTGCTCGGGGCGGATTGGGTCAAGGCACTGGCAAGCTTGGATGCAGGTGGTATGTGAATTTCTTCCTCCTGCTGCAGCTCAATTGGCTGCTCCATCTTGGTCACCTCGGAGCGTATGCTTGTGTCATCGCCGAGACTGGTGGGTGGCGTCGAGGTCGGGGGTGACGCGCTCGAGGAAGCGCGGAGGTCGGGCTGCTTCTCGGTGTGCACGGTAATATTCGAGTGAACCGAGACGGTTGAGTGTGGCGATGTGTCGCGGTCGGCCATGGCGACGAGAGGGGTTGTGAGACGGGGGTTGTGGTGGGAAGGTGTAGGTGTAGGTGCAGTCGAGTGAGGTGAGGACGCGCGCTGAGTTCTAGGTTCGGCGGATCCAGGGCGTTTGGGGAAGGACAGTTCGAAAGTGTCGACGCGCAAGGCAAGCAGCAACGCCAAAGAGTTGGGGTACCACTTTGTCGCAGCTGCAAGAAGCAATGCACCGTGAATTGACGGCTCTAGGCGTCCGGCACAGGGTTTCGACTTTCAAGATGGAGATGGGGGAAGATGGTTTGGAGGCGGAAGGACTTAAGTAAACATGCACCACTAGTAATCAGTTGGACCAATAGCGCTATCCCTGATCTGCCTGTGCGACCACCTTTGCATTCCTCAACCACCACACGCATGCATATATATTTTTCTTTCCCATTTGGCACACTTTTATCAGGCAAACACGGCACAAATCGTTGCCTGGCGGCTCTGGGTAGCACATGTCAACCAAGTCAACCTGGCTTGTGGTCCCGTTCGACTATCCATCTTCACACCTGGAGCAAGACTGCCACACTGTTGGCTAAAATCACGCAAACACTTCACAGTAAGCAAACAGCAAAAACACAGAGATTAGTCATTGCTCGTCTAGAGTCTTGATTTGGACTCCTTCGATTCACACAATCAAGACACCGTTCTGCGACTAAATTTACGCTTTAGCCCACTGGCATGTCATTTTGTATTCATTTCCCGAGACAAACACTGACAGCCCATGTGCATGGACTTGCCACTCGTGGTACATATTATACATGCGATGATGATTACACTCGAACAGATATTAGAATTATCAATGTAGAATACTACACTGCTCGCAAGCAACTATCTAATTGGTGTCTCGGGCTGATCGATTGACTGGGCCTTGGAATCCCTGCGAGGCAGTTCGCACATCTTGCATCTCCAGGCCTCCGCCCTGCTGCTCAGCTGACAGCGGTGCCGTCCGTTTGCCTTTGCGTGGGCCAAACCTTTGATCGCCTTCCTCATACTTGCGTTTGAAATGAAGGTAAGTTGGGGGTCGCGGTCGCACCAGGACTGCGACCCAGTTTTTGAGCATCGACCCCTGCGTAAACGGCCGATGCCGGTCTTTTTTGAGAAATTTGTGCGAATTCAAATACTCTCGCGTCGTTTCGCCCCGAGCCATCAAGAATAGGTGATATAGACCGAGACTGAGAGGGTAGGGGGCCCCGAGTATGGCATAGATACACATGGCAAACGGGACTCGCCATTTGGAGATTGCTTCGCCAAACGAAGCTCCAGTTTGTGCTCGCCACATGAGAATGTGTAACAGGCTCACGGCAAGCAGGTACACGCCAAGGATAGTGGCAGACATTACAAATGTGAAAAAGTAGCGATAGTTTCGTCGGCCAATGCAGTTGTTGAGCCAAACGCAGTGATGATCTTGAGTCTCTATGCAGTTGTCACAGACGCGACAGTGATGAGCTCGTGGTGGTCTCCAAATATTGCAGCTTTTGCAATACTTGGTAGGGACCTCCATCGCTGCGTTTCCTCCAGTGGCAGAGACGACCATGGTCCACTCAGTGGTGGGAGGGCCAACATTGAGCGGATCATCATTAGGATTAGGTGGGGGGAAGGGGTGTAGGTTGCGGGGTAAAATCTGGAAAAAGTAATCAGTTGAGTTCGGGCAGCCATATGCAAGGGAGGGGATACGTACACCCGGGTCGGAAGCGGTTGCATGGATAAAAGAGGAAATACAGATCAAGAACAAATACGCAAAGATGATGGGTATCGAAGGAGAAACATTAAGCCATAGCCATGGCGCACTATGATAAGGGTTAGCCAAAAAAAGAATTTTCCGATGGTAGTTTGATTAAAGGGATGGATGATCTTACGAGAAGCCAAAAAAGAGGCCGGTAGGGGCCACTATAAAAAGTGCCGTTGCAACGTTGACGGGCCGATCACGAGTATTCTGCAGACGCCCTCCCCAGCAGAAAGTAGTGTTTCCAGCAAAATACTCGTGATTTTTGCCTAATTCGCGCTTGACCACATCTCTGGGGTTTTCCTTCCGTGCCATGCGGGGCGAGGATTCGGCAGAGGTGAGTTTTTCGTGACCGTCCTGTGGCCTCATTGAGAGTCTGCCTTCACGACTCGGTAACAGGAAATTGGATGTGAAGGAGCGGGGCGATTTGCTGGGGGTCGGGACCTTGCCAGAGTCGGTCTTGTAGTTCTTGGAAAGATCGAGATGTTGGGGTTTAGGGGGTCGTTGGAGTGGGGTTATGCTCTCCCCTTGACTGCGTACTGTCTCGGCACCCGTGGGAGTTGAATTCGCAGTGTTTCGGTCGGGAAGGTCGCGATCGCTGACGTCTGTGCCGCGCGACGGTGGTAGTGGCTCGTCCTGCGTGCGGTGGAGTCCGAGTGGTGCTTCCTTGATTGTATGGTTGGACCCGATGCTCTGCCTGTAGGAGTCGCTGTTGCCTTCCATGTAAAGTGAGGAGTGACCTAGTAGTGACGTCGGGCGCTGGTTCCGTTGTTGCTGCAGCCGCTGGCTACTCATGGGACGAAAGAAGCCATGTGCTGCTAGGGGAACATGGGTGCGGCTGGCGCTCGTTGTTGGTCGACTTTGCGTTTGACTACCATTCACACTGCCTCCTATGCTTCCAACACGGCCCAGTGCTCTACCCAGAGGTGCATTGGAGCCCGTCCGCCCATGGCCGGACGTCGCGATGGATGAGGGTCGCGAAGGTGGAAGACCGGACTCGCCGGCGGGGCCAGTGACACCCAGGACGCGACTGCCCGTGGACATGCGATTTTGCGGGGTGAAAGATTGCGCGTGGTGGTGAGGGTCGGGATGCTCGTCGGTGGGAGTGGATTGTTGGTGGAGGGGGTGGTCGCTGTTGGGATGATGGCGGTCGTCTTCGCGTGCGACCATGTCGGGCCCCGCGAAGGTACTTGTATTAGTGCCGTTGCCGGCGGGAGACTCAGTGGGCGTCATTTGGCTTGAGTAGGTGCGGCGATTGGAGTGTCAGACGATATTTGGAAAGGCAACGGCATGACAACCAGACCCAGAATTGTTTCGAAACCGACGGATACGTCCAAGGGAGCGAGAAAAGAAAAGTACAGAGGGCAGCGCACGGTGCGTAGGAAATGCAGCCTGACGCAGTGCACTGCTGTGTAGAAGGAGGGGAGAGGAACAGCGGCGGATCCAAGGAGCGCAAGAAGGGAAAAAGAGGGAGTGGGAGAGGCAGCACGCAGCAGCAGCAGCAGCAGCAGCACGCAGTGCAGTGGTGGCGGCCTTAATGAGAGGCAGGACGAGGCACGACAGAGGGCCGGGACGGGGCGGACAAGGCAAAAGGTGCAATATCGTCGTGATGTTATATAAAAGGGGTGCACGCTGCAGGGTTGGCGAGTCGCCTCCAAGCTCCAGCAGCAGCCCAGCATGCACTGGGACTGACTGGGCTGGCCTCCGCCCGCCCATCCTTGCTATAGCTACCACTAAACCGACTATACCACGCCGTCTCCCCTGCCCGCGCAACATGCAAAAACACAAATGCCACGCCAGAATCGCCCTCCATGAGCCTCATCACAGTCACGGCATTATAGGGTTTGCCAGCCCTCTTAAAATGATGCCCGTCAGTGCTGCCACCTCTGCCTCGCAACGGTTGTGCCTGGCTGAACCTTGATCCCGCCATCTGGGACCTTGCATCCTGCAGATAGCTCGCCTCCATTCACCCCGCTAGCCCAGAAGGGCCTTAGCGCCTTTTGAAAAACAGACAGGTGGCCCGTGCCCTCATGCTGGCCTTGGCACAAGCTCCAACATCGAACCACCGTCAGAGCTACCCAACAACGTCACTTTCACCACCTACCCACACCACCACACCACGTCCAAATCTCCACTCTACCCAACACCCCCCCAATTGCGCCCGTCATGTCGAGCATCATCGCTCGCACCGCTTTCCGTGCCGCCCCCCGCCTTCGCCCTGTCCCTATCTCCGTGGCTCGCCGCTGGTCCACCACCATCTCCGAGACCGACGAGAGGACCGCCGGCAAAGCTGTCCTCAAGAAGGGAGCCAAGCGCGACCCCGAGCTTTACGTACGTCTAAAAAGAACCATCCATATCTCTATATCCCCAAATTGTAGGCCTAGGCAAAAGCCTGCAATGGCTAGCCGAGGATGGTGGGGGAAGCTTTTGGCCTCCATATTTTTACTAGAACAAAATGACAATATCATGCTTTTGAGGTGCAAATGGCTAATTAGACATGCAGGTTCTCCTCGCCATCATGAGCGGTATCTTTGGTATTGCAGGATGGCACTTCTGTAAGCATCTCTCCACATCATGAGCTCACAACTAGCTCTATTCCAAGCCATGCCGAACATGTTGGCTCACAAGTCCAGCCCGATCCCCCACCATGTCTACCTCTGAGCGCGTCGTTGCCGAGGCCCGCAACAGCAGGCCGTGGGAAGAGAACGGCGGTCAGGGCAAGTACCAGTATCACCCCGGTGGTGACGCCAATGCCCCCATCAAGGACGCCCCTTCGGCATTGAACTCGGTCATCATCCCCAACGTGACCCTGCCCAAGGTATATGAGTTCCGTCCCATATCACCACTGACCTGGCACTGATTTTTGTTCCAGGAACTGCACGATCAGTACAACAAGTGGGGCAAGGATGGCTACTAGACACTTTCTAATTAACCAAATATCTCCTTGCCTCTGTTAGACAAATTCACCACATCACACATCACACATCACACATCACACATTTCCTTGCTACGATGGCTTTTCGCTCTGTAAATAAGCTCCAACCGAGACTGTATCGAGTAGGCACGAATTGCACACTATGAAAAGAAAGACTTTCTTCGAATTATGAGGTTTGAATTATTGATTTACTGAACCATTGTGGTTCCGCCTCCGTTCCCGTGTCTATGTAGGTATCAAGGGTATCAAAACATTCCGAAAACGCCCCTAACCTCTTTGTATTATCCCATTATTAACCACAGTCGCGTACACGTATCATCGATGACTCCTGTCGAAGGAGTCTACTCCCGTGCGGACGACAGCCATTCCCTCAAACAACCAATTACAACAATACAGCCATGAAGCCGAGGACGGCAGCGCCGCCCATCAAACCTGACTTTCCATCTTCAACCAACTTAGCTGCGGCGCCCGTGAACATGGGCTCGCCGGATGAGGTCGGAGTCGCAGTGCCCTTGGAAGGCGTGGTCGAGTTGAAAATCGGTGTCGAGGTAGTTCCAGTTGTGGGGCGGCTGACAATGTTGCTAGGAACGCCATGGCTAACAGTGATACGGTCGGTGAGGGTCGAAGACCACTTCGAAATCGTAGTCAGAGAAGGCACATGGTACGTGGTGTTGCCGACAGTTGATGGCTTGCCGATGCCGGTGCCAGTGCCAGTGTGGCAGCTGCTCCAGTGAGACCAGAGGCTCGTGGCCGTGTTGCTAGGATCTTCGTAGCTCAAGACAGGCGTCGTGGATGGCAAGGAAGCCGAAGAGTGCGAAGATGCCACCGCCGAGGACGAAGAATTGATTGGCTTAGCCGAAGACGAGACAAGAGCGGGAGACGAAGGCGTAGCCGTAACCGTCGTGGTAATCTTGCAGTCGCAAGGCTTGGGGGTGACAGCCGGGCGCGAGTGGATTGCCGAAGAAGACTTGTCGTGAGGGGGTGCCGAGGGAACAGGGACCGGAATGGCCGTCGTAGTCTGCACCATGGACTTGGACACAGTCAAAGACGCCGTCGACTTGCTAGATGCCGCTGCCTTGGAAGACGAAGTCAGAGAAGTCGTCTTGTTCTTGGGCGGGATGATCATCGAGATGTGCGACATGAACGGCGGGACCTTGGAGACCTTGGACACGAGTGCCGGGACCTTGGATGGGACCGGGACGTTGACGCTGTCGGCATGCGCTCCGCCGGCGAGCATGGTAGTCGCCATGCAGGCCGCGAGGATGAACTTGGACAAGATTGTCATTGTCGTTGTTGTTGGGTACTTTTGTCGTTGCTGTGTGTAGTTTTTGTTTTTGCAAGCGAGTGTGGGTTGAAGTTTGGTTGTTGATGATGGTAGAAAGAAGGGAGAAGGTTACAGAGAACAAGTGCGGGTTTATATCTTGTTTCCACCCTCGAGTCCTCGTTTGTTCACTTCGCCAAAGTCGTCTGTGCTCCTTCTGGTTGATACAATCGCTGCCTGCTCGACCGCCTCGCTCTGTGCAGATACAACCAACCGCAGCGAGCGACAACGCTAACGTTAAACGCGTACGCCGCGCTTATCGAAATCGTTGTGCGTGAAGTTTGTTTTGCTCAAGAGAGCGAGAGATGAGGGTATTTTGGTCGAGTGCGCTTTAGGTTACGTATCGTATTCTGTTTTTGTTTGCTTTTCTTCTTCCACAATGCGTGGGTACTCGAGAGCAAAGCAAATTACTACACGCGCGATGATTCGCAGTTGAGATGGGTAAAGAAGAAAACCAAAACGCACACAACCAACCACCACCAATTTTTAAACTCCGCCGTATCTACCAATAATACAATCTACCAACTCAGCGAGCAAGCAAGCAACCGCAGCGCAAAGAGTGTAAGTAGGTAGGTAGGTATTATGGTAACACACACACACGGCACAGACACACAGCCTTACCCAAATCCAAATCCCAAGTCCCAAGTACACACTTTCGTACCACGCGCGCGTTGCACAAGGCAGGCAGATTTGTCTCGAACTTGGGATTGAGGGGATCCTGCAAGCGAATTCTGTGTATGTGTGTGTGTGTGAGACGTTTGTTAGAAATAACGCTCCCAAAATAAAATAAAGAAACAGAAGAATGAATGGGTATTCAGTCAGCCCCGTCGTCGCCCTCGTTCTTGATTGATCTGTTTATGGTGAGGGAGTTTGTATGATGAAGGCAGAAAAAAGATGGAGTGTAAAAACGGGGGGAGAGTTTTTTTCTTATGCTGCGCGGCGCGGTATTAAGAAACGTTTTCTTTTTTTTTTTAGGTGAAATGTGGTTCGGAATGAGTAAATGTACAGGTGATGGTGATGGTGGTGGTGGTGGCGAAGAAAACAGTTCGGGAATGTACAACAACTTGCGATCGACTGTGTGTGTGTGTGTGGCCGTGCACTTGGTGAAATACGTACTACGTACGGGATGAGATTCCTTGGTTCTCTCTCGCTGAGGTAGGTTGCGCTCGAGTTGTTGGAAGGTGAAATTTGTGTCTATGAATTGACAATCTCTCTCTCTCCCCCTTTCTCTTTTTTTTCTCTCTCTTTATTTTGGTGGATTTTGTGGAGTTGGTGATGATGAGCCTCAGTCGAATTTTATTTTTGTCGGTCTGTTTGTTTGAATGGAATGGATTGGATTGGATTCGGGAAAAAAGAGCGTAAATCGGGATTAGATTCGTTTGGGAAGGGCTTGTTACGCCTTATTATTACTGTGCTTTTTGCGGCTTCGTGCTGTGCTGTGCTGTGTTCTCCTTCGGAGCCCCACACTCGAGATCTCGCCGTCGAAAAATTCGTTGGTGTGTCTTTTGGGATGTCCGGGGTGAGGCAGGGGGGTGGGGCCTAAGCCTCGATCCTTTGGGGATGGGGATGCGATGGCAATGTGTATGTACAAAGAAACGAGATGAACGAACGGCAGACTGGAGAAACGGTACATGCAAAATTCACACACACCCAACAAAAACATAAGAATTAAGAATTAAAAGAGAGAAAGAGGGAGGAAGAAGAAAGAACGAGTGAGACTATACCCGTGTGGCCGTCCTTCCATCGCACCATATACCAGTGGTAAACTTCACCCAAAAATAAATCCGATAAATTGTTACACATACACACATACTTTTCTTTTGCCTTGGCTTGACCCCCCATCTCCATTCGGTCAGTCAGCTAGCCAAGAACCCTACATACTTAGGCGAAAGAAAGACAACGCAATAAATCGAGGCAATGCAAAAAGCCAAGCCTTTGTCATCTATTTTCGAGATTTCTATCTAAGGGTGTTCGTTCGGTAGAGAGAGGCGCTGTTGTGTGTATACATAAGCAGCCCGCCCAGCGTTTGTGTGGCTGGCAGGCTTACGTTTTCTTGCTCCTTCGTATAGGCGAGAGGGGGAGAAGGGTGGTGGTGGTGGTGGGAAGGAAGGAAGGGTGTAGGGTTCTTTTTTGGGGTTGTCTTGTCTTTTTTTGGGGGAGTGAGGAAGGGAATGATGGGTTACTGAGGAGGGGATGGATATTATTGGTGTTTCGCATTCACGTATATCGTTGTTATATATACCTATAATAAGTAGTTTGCGAAAATAAGTGCGACTGCGAACAAAGAGTAAAAGTTGCACCTCTGTACAAGTACAACTGTGATATCGATAGAAGGAAGAAATGCACGTTATCTAGAAACACGAAAAACGATTCCATCACTCCATACATATCACCCATCACATTTCCACAAAAAACACATGGTGTCACGTTATTAATTCTCTTTATTTCCCCTCTCTTTTCTTTCTCCCCTCTTCTCTTTTCCTCACCATACAAATTCTAGACCAACCCCCCAATCCCAGCAAAACTGCGCCGTAGCGAGAACCGGAACGTTCCTTTTCCCTTTCCTTTCTTCCGCCGGCTCGATCTCCCGCACTCGCGTGCATGCGAGCGTGCGTGCCGCGCGCCCGCATGCCATTTATGTACTGTTAAGCACACGTGTGACTATGGAAATACGAGAAGTTGGGGAACTATTGTGTCTGTTTTTGGGTGGTGTAATATATGTTCTGTGGAACTGTGTAGGTTAGGATCTATGTGTTGTGGCTGTGATCTATTTTTGGAGGGAGGATTGAGTGGATGGGGGTGGGGCTTAGGTGAGGTGAGGCGAGGCGAGAAATGGATAGAAAGGATGCGTGGATGGTGATGCGTAGAGAGGGTTTGGTAAGGTTAACCCCATATCTGCAATCTAATTCCACAACTCACTACACCATGTCACGGGGAACAGTCGTATACCGCTATTGAAAAACTCGATTCTCGGCACCTCTTTCCCTACGATGCTTGCATTTGTTTTTGTCATAGAATCTGGTGGTTGCATTTCCCTCTAGTGCTTCTCTTCATTTGCGATCCGCTCAGTCCGCTCGCTAAATCTGTCACCGAGTAGATGGAAATGCGGCTTCATGATGACGCTATATTTCACAAGCTCCTCCATGCAGTCCACTAAGCGATTCCGATTATCACTCGGCATAAGTCTGCTGCCCCCTTCCTCTTCGTGCTCGCCGGTGAACTGGGTATAGGCCTTTGGTATAGAACTCTGGTTCGGAATCGTGAACATGCGCATCCAACGGCCCAGTATGCGAAGACTATTCACTGTGTTGAAAGATTGAGAGCCGCCGGACACTTGAGCGATTGCGAGAGTGCGGCCTTGTGTGGGTCGAACAGAGCCTGTGCTGAGGGGAATCCAGTCGATCTGATTTTTAAATACTGCTGTCTACGAGCAATTAGCGTTAATGGACGAAGTCGAAGATACCAACTTCAATTACCAGGTTTCCATGTTGCTCAGGACAGACCCATAAGTGCCCGTCACTCCATTTGCTGAGTTCTCGTACCTCCTGTACCTTGAAGTGATCATGCTGTATATTATCATTCACGGGCAGGCCCTCTGGATTGAAAACTCGAACATCGCACCCCAGGCGAAACAGAATGCGGGAAGCTTCGTATGCTAATAGTCGAGAGTAAGATCTGAGAAACGCATGGGAGATGAACTAGATGAAGTCTCTGGTGAACAGATATAACCAACCTCTGCCTTAAACTGCCGTAAAGAACAAGGATTTTTAATCTATCATTGCTGGATTCTCGTAAATTTTGTTCCACAATTTTCAATATGAGCTCAAGCTCGGTTTCACCTAAGGTGAAGGTAGCTGAGCAAGCTCCGAACACTTTGCCAGACCTCGAAAAGATATCGGCGTCTTCGCCAGGTACATTGCCGCTTTCGCTATACTCGCGCAATCTTAATCTCATCAGCATAACTGACGTTTTCCTTTAGATGAAACCTTACACAACAAGAACAGTGAGGCCCCCCCTCTTAATGGCCTTTCCCTTCTCGATAGGTTCCTCGTTGTGTGGATCATTCTCGCCATGGCTATTGGCATCTTACTTGGAAATCTTGTTCCTTCTACAGGGGCGGCCTTGCGTAAGGGAGAATTCGTTGGCGTTAGCTTACCTATTGGTGTGTTTGGAGCCCCTTATAATACGTCGAATATCAAGCACTAATGTGGTTCTGTCAGCTATTGGACTTCTTGTAATGATGTATCCAATTCTTTGCAAAGTCCGCTACGAAACCTTGCATCTTCTTCTTCGTCATCGAGAACTCTGGATCCAGATTGGAGTGTCATTCGTCCTCAACTGGATCATCGCTCCTCTCTTCATGGTCGCCCTTGCATGGGCATTTCTTCCTGATCGCCAAGATCTTCGAGAGGGTCTAATCTTTGTCGGCATCGCCCGTTGTATCGCAATGGTTTTGATCTGGAACGATCTGGCAAACGGCGATGGGGACTACTGCGCCGTCTTAGTTGCTTTCAACTCGATCCTCCAAATTATTCTTTTTGCGCCCTTTGCCGTCTTTTACTTCAAAGTTGTAAGCCGTTCGCACAGCAGCCTGGTTGTGAGCTACAGCAAAGTCGCTACCAGCGTCGCCGTCTTTCTAGGTTAGTTTCGCTCCATCATTCCAATTTTTCGTACTAACATGAGATCAGGGATCCCTCTTGGTGCCGCTGTTTTGACTAGATTTACTCTTCGCCCACTGGTGGGCGAAGCTAACTATCAAAGACGATTCATCCGTTACGTCGGCCCCCTTTCCCTCATCGGCCTTCTTTATACGATCATCGTGCTCTTCGCTTCTCAGGGCGCACACGTTGTCAAACAAATCACCTCCGTACTTCGGATTTGTGCGCCACTTATCGTCTATTTCTTCGTTATCTTCGGCTTCACAGTGCTTCTCTGTCGAAAATTTGGTTTTGGTTACCGTACCAGCTGTACACAAAGCTTCACCGCTGCAAGTAACAACTTTGAACTGGCAATTGCGGTTGTCGTGGCTGTGTATGGTGCAGGCAGTGGGCAAGCTCTGGCGGCCACAGTAGGCCCACTAATCGAGGTTCCGGTTTTGGTGGCGCTGGTATATGTCCTGAAATGGGCAAAGAAAAGATGGCAATGGGATGGTTAAGAGAATGGCGACTAGCTAACTATGGTGAACCCAAGCATTACACTTGTACCTTAATCAAAGCTTCTTTTCCGTTCTAAACGATAGCACTCAGATTCTTATTACAATATCTTTTGCAACTAGTAAGTAGCAATCCGGTGACATTATCAGGATTCATCTGTCTATAATGTAGTACACAAAATACATTCACTTGCCTTATTCTTGTGAAACTAGGGGTGTTAGACAACATGTGAGGGATGATTTGAATGCGAGCGGTATTTATTGCAACCCCCGAAGCCATCTGATCCAGAAACTATGTAACACCACAATATGACAGTAGAATCACTCCAGCACCATGTGCAGGCTGTCATCTTCACTCCACGCCGTTCCATACGCGATCGCAAAAGCGAAAGCGCGCACAACGGACGAGCAATAAATCAAAGGCAAGCACTATACTAAGAATTCCATGGGCCTCAACGAAGCCTTCATTAATACCTACCTACAGGCCGCTATGCGAGGCCTAGTAGTGACGCAGAGCTTTTCTTAGCAAACGCTTCCACCTTCCTTATTGATTTTGTGGTTTTTTTATCATGTGCGCGTGCGTTTTTGTGCATTGTGAGTATGGCTATTCGTTGATTTCCATAGGTTAAATTAAGTTTCTATGTAGTGTGCAGGTTCTTCAACTTCTAGCTTTCGCATGCTGTTCTACTTACATCTTTTCTTTACTTTCGAGTTTTAAATACTAACTGTTACATTATATATTCTTTGCCTACTACCCATTCTATGCTTGGTTCGCGTATATAACAAGACACGGCTAAGGTATTATTAAAAACAAAGAATCCGCTCTAGTTGTAATGACAACGCCAGGAAACTTGGGTAAACAAAGCCATCGTCAGCCAATGTGTTGCCTATATCAAACAACGAGCATCTTATTCACTAAGTCATCCCAAGCCAAAACAATCTCACTCTGATGCTCCGCCCAAGGTCCCGCATCATTGCTTGCATCCAGCTCTAGCTCCTGCCCCTCAAAACACTTATCGCGAAACTCTGGCGTGGGGAAAGCCATACCGACCGTCTTGTCCACGACGCGCACGCCAATCGACCCAAGCACCGTCTTCAAATGACCGGCGCACTGGTGACCGCCATGGCCACCGTAGGTGATAATCATGGCTGGCTTGGTACTCCACTCGTGGTACAGGTAGTCGATGGCGTTCTTCAGCTCTGCGGGAATTCCCCAATTGCGCTGGGAAGAGATGAAGATGAAGGCATCCAAATCGGCAATGCACCGCGACCAGACGCGGGTATGTTCATTAGCGTACTCATCGGCTGATTTTATGTGCCTAGGAATGCCCGGTTCGTCAAAGATAGGCAGGTTGTGCGTCTTGACGTCGACGATGTCGAATGTAATCGGCGGTCGTGGTGTTGTGGTGTCATGAGATGCTTTTTCGTTTACAGCCCTGATTGTGTTGAGGACGAAGTTGGCAATTTGGGGCCCGACTCGAACGACGCGCTGGGTGCCAATGATAATGCCGACCTTAAGGGCCTTATTCGATGCCATTGCGAATGTGATATAATCGGTATCTATAATGTGCGACCTACCTTAACGCAGAATGGCAAACGTCCCTATTTATACCAAATACCTAGGTATAAACATAGGATGGAGATTCGGCCTTCGCACTTTTAACTCCGTTATCATAGTATAGTATAGCTCCTCATTGGTGGTGCAGCACAGAGAAAGGTAACGTGCTTATTATGTGGTGCGCGAGATTACCTAGGCATCAATCCATCACGTGAGCACTCCGATATCTGTGTGCGCGTCCCCGCCGACGACGTCTTTGTGCTTTTTTTTATTTTGTTGAATACCGCTGGCAATCTGGATTTCTCAGTGACGAACATAAGGTCCCCCCTGTGATACGAAAAACCCTCTGCGAAGAAATCCAATAGGGGTGCCTAACTTTGAATATAATATTCTCTGTGCACGCTTAATTTCACGCTTATTCTGTGATGGATGATATTGTATATGTACTTATAAGTATCTTGACATTACCTCCCTGGAAAAATACACATATCTTCTTACTATAGGTGCTCTTGAAGAGACAGCCTTCCTATGCTGGATACATATGTATGAGCGATCAGCTTGTACAACTCGAAGTTGGAAGCTTATCAGCTGTAATCGTCGGAATCATGTTTCTTATGAGCCTGTGTGTCGCGATGGTAGTGGCTGTGCATCCACCTGTTCAGCGTAAGTCCTGTACAGAATCTAACGCTAACCTCACTTACGTCGAATACCACAGTAAAGGAGCGTTGAGGAAAGAAGGTAAACCTCAGACCTAACAGAGTGTCCGAGTAAATTATATGCAACAGAAGAAGTAAATGAGTGAATTTGATTAGAGTGTATTTGATGAACTTTTCTGCGGCATTTGCAACCCCAATCGTGAACTATCATAAAATCTCTCGTCAGATCATAGCAACTTGATTCGCTACTGGGAGGCATTAGTGAGCAACGCAGCTTCCCTTAAGGTACCTTTTGTAGAGTCCTGATTCTCTCCGCCTTCTTATATTGCTCGTAAAGTTTCACATACTCTTGATGGTGCGGTTTACAAAGTCGATGCTCTGGCTTCGGAGGCCTTTGATGACAATCTGCGCCATCCTTAGATAGCGCGACGCATGTAGGCACCTGATATCTACGAAATCTGATATCACTACTTCGAGGTCTGCCAGAGATTCGTGAAGTCCGCGTTCCGGTTGAATCTGGCATCGTGCTCTTGTGGGTATGTGTTGACAGATACATGCTTGACGTCATCATGACCGATGGACAGCGCGGGGAGCGGGTTTTCCAGAAGACGTCAACCCATAAAGATGTTTGAGACAATCCGGTGCCATCTACGAGGTTACATTGCTGATGTGATTATCCACGCTGTGTTGCGGCGTGAGCCCAAACCCGCCCGCAAGGGCGTATAGGATTCCGGTCAACTAACTGGCACCTTGTTGCAACAACGGCTATTATAATAGCTATGCCGCAATATATTATCCAGCTTATGAATATGCTTACTGTGATATTCGATGTAAGTGAGGTTAGCGTTAGATTCTGTACAGGGCTGGTGTGGAGCTCGAATCTCCTTGTAAAAGGTCAATTCATGGTCTGAGAGCGCTTTGCCACTCCGCGGACGCTAACCTCACTTACCTCGAATACCACAGTAAACCAATCTCGACTAACTTATAACTTGTTATAACTATTCTCAGTTCCAAAAGCTACGCCGTAATGTATTATCTGGCCTATGAGAACGTTCAAATGAATCTTTGGGCATTCATTGCAATAACCATCAACACAGTGGGGCGCGGCGTCGAGGGTTCACGTAGATTCAATATCCGTCTGCCTTCCTAGCAGTCAAGGCTCGCTTAGCTCAACAGATCTCGCTATGAGTAGGGAGCTACCGACATCAAGAGGTGGACAGACATAGTCACTGAAGCAGACATCGCGCAAGCGGCAAGAGAAGTTGTGAATGGATGCTTAAAGCTTCCGAGCATACTCTCAATTGAACATGTACGAGATTCTATTGTTGAAATTCATCGCTGCGTTTGATTACACCGAATGTGAACCAACCCTTGTTTACTTGTCCGTTAGGAGTGAACAATGCTGTAAGCACTGGAGACAAAATAGACAGGTTGCTTCAACGCGGACGAAGATCAAAGTTGCTTGGTACGCCTCCACAAGCTGGCCCCGCTCCCTCGCCACTTCCTTCGCCTTGCCGTACTTTGTCATTGTGTCTCTTAATTTCCTCGGTGCGCTCGTTCTTACTACCCCGGGATTGAATTACGCCCGGTGGGGGATGCAGCAAATACCTACTAAGTTAGTCAAACAACAATTGCAATCATGTAGTGTCCGTAAATTACTAACTCTTCTGGAACAGATGTTCCGTCGACTCCTCGAAAGCAGTCTTCTACTTCTTGACTCCAGGCCACCCTATAGTCGAGATACGCCTTAAGCAGTTCTGGTGATAAAGGCTTAGCGTCGTATACTGCGATTGGAGTAGGCTCGTCCGGTGGTGCGGGTAGGTAGTAGAGGACGCGTAGAACTCCGTCCTTACAGAGGCACTCGAAACACTTTTCATCCGCTGGCCTTTTCATAGATTTCCTTAGAGAATTGACCAAGTCCCGAGTCTGGCTGAGCGGATTCACAGGTACGCTCTCATCAGAAGGATCAGCATCGCTTACTTGCGAGGCTGATTCATGTGCGTAGTGTTGGTTCGACGGTTGCTGCTTATTTCCTCCGTGCCTCAAGTCTGCAGAATCATGCGCTGCGGGGTCGGACATGGTTGATTCCTTGTTCGTGTTACAATCAATGTGACCGGGTAAAGCCCAAGTGGATACCTGAAGGTGGGTGATGGTTGGTGAAGGAGTGATGGATTGAGATTAGGTTCGTCTCTTCTTTATACTATTGCAGCCATGTCGCTTACTCATGCCTTAACAACGTCACGAGACTTCAGACCAACACAGAAAGTATAAAAGCACTTCAGTTCTCCCAGCAGATGTCTTGAGTCATCTAAGTCAACTAAATTTGTATATGAGGGTCTCAAGATAGCTTGCTATAGTCCAGGCTGATTATATCTTATTGTTGTAGCTTACTAGAAGTTTGCCTCGTATTAAACTTCAGAATATTGAAATATCTGTTTACACCTATCTTGCATTTCGTTAATTCTTTTCTGAATCAACCCTTAATTGATTTTTTCCCACTCTTGCTGTAGGGTAGTCTTTAGATTAGAGATTCCTTTAATTGTATAGAGTTTCTGTTTTACTGGTTCCTTAATGATGTTCCACAGGCCTTTAATAGGGTTTAAATCAGATAAGTTAGCTAGGTAATCTAATAGTTGAATACCACGTTAACAATGACATACTGCAGGCAAACTTTTTAGATTTCTTATGCTATGTAATGGGTTGTTATCCTCTATCAAATACTAGTTGCACCAATCTTCATCTGGGACGCTAGCTCTCAGTTTCTCTAACTAAGACTTCAGTGAGTCGTACGCATTATAATGGATAGGTAAGATCTTCTAAACGTATTAGGATGCCCTCATGCTATTGCCTGGCTTAATAACCTCTAGTTCGCAGGCTTTCTTGCTTCCTACTCTCTTACACGTACCTAATATCCTTCCTTATTTTCTATAGTAGGGCGTCGACGAGGTTTTGGCTTAGGCCTTAGAGGTATATGATTATTATACTTATTATAGAACGTGAGCATCCCTTTCCTATAGTAGTTCACCTATGAAGCAAAGTGAACAAAGTTGGCCAACTTATTTAGCTTTAAGACAACGTTTGTAGGCTTCTCCTGCGTGCCTCTGTATCGCAGGATCCAGTCTATAGGATTGTCACCTTCCACGTAACGGTGTGGCCGGAGAGGGTTGTTCGACCATCCCTACAAACTGCCATTCGCTGTTTCATTGCCAGGGTTTCATTGCAACCCTTGGAACAAGCAGCATTGATGGTCTGAACCCACCGGCTTCTGCATTGCTTCTGACATATCTAAATTGAGAACAGGTATCAATTGAGACCACCGAGCTCGTAGTGCAAGCTTGTGGTCGTGTTGCAACAAGGGTGAAAGTCAAATCTACATAATTATGCTCCATATAGAAGGATCGACAGCATGAGAACATTGATGCAATTTTTATTCGACTCTATAGTGGCGAAAAGGCTGTTCCTTGTGGTTTATGCTATTTAAGATAGAAATGGCACAACTGATGGGGAGGGACGCACGACGCTCGAAAAGCGAATTTTTTTCTACACGGGGGATTTTTCGCGTCGCAGGGGGGACCTTACCTCATTTTAATAACACAGCTTAGCAATGTAAAGATTGTATAACGTAGGCATAACTTCCTTGAATGTTAGTAGGGGTAAGCATGAAAATTCTCGCTACAGCGTGGATCTTACTACGCATTGCGGGAGGGATATTAGTTACTTTGTTGATGTTGGCATTGTTTAACAACAATATTAAGCTGCACATGGCAGGACAAACGATATGCTATCATTAGTTCATAGTATCAACAGTCGGGGAATTAAAGTAATTATTGAATTCAAAGTTTTTTTAAAATGGCGAAAAAAGTATCTATCGCATTGTCCACAGAATCTTTATCCAACATTCCCCATCATTCATCGCCTGGAGAATAAAAAGATATAGACGTCAAGATACTCGCCATCGCACGAGCAGTATACAAAAGCCGTAAAACTAAACCAACGCCCCAAGTAGAAAAACAACAATCTCTGAAGTTGGACCAGAGGAGTATTTCCTACATTGTGTAACGTATGATTCCCGGCTGCCTCGTGTCTATCCAGTAAAAGTAGATTTGAGAATCGAATCTATAAAAAGTGTGAAGAGAAGAAGGTTGGGTGTTCGTTCGTACCGTTCCGTTCCGGTAACGTAGGTATCGCAGCTGCTTCGCGTTTCGTTCTCGCTTCGCAGAGAAGACAAGAGTTTGAGGCTTCAAGAAGGGAAGTTTTAAACTCTTCTCTAGAGTTGATATGACCGCTACGCTACCGCTCTACGCACGCAGAGTGCGAAGAATAGGAGCAAATTTACGAGCGCTGGACGGTGCAGTTGGCTCCGGGTCCACGCTGAACAGTGCAGTTGGCTCCGGGGCCACGCTGGACAATGCAGTTGGCTCCGGGGGCACGCATGACGGTGCAGTTAGCGCCGGGGGCGCGCATGACGGTGCAGTTTGCTCCAGGGGCTGCCATTTTGAATGTTGTTTGGTTAAAGAGTGGTTTGGTTTGGTTTGAAAATGTAAGTGTAACGAGAGTGTTGGTGATTGGGAAGAAGATCGAATCGGGGAAAATTATGGGGGTATTTATATTTGGGAATGGGGGAAGTTTCCCTTTGAGGGATAGGGGTATTAGAAGGGTCAAAGAATGGATGGATCTGTGAACACGTGGTGTTGAAGGAGAAGATAGGTATGTGATTGTGTTCTAGGGGATTGTTGGTTGGGGGTGTTGTGGCGAAGGGGCGGATTTGCCGTTAATATTGTTCTTCCCTTAGTATTGTCCTCCACGTCTAGAACCACCTCCCTTTGATCCACCCACTACTAAGATTGGTCGATACATCAAACGGCGAAGAGAGAGGTACGGTGCGGCTCTCTACTTACATATCTAGGTACAATGATCTCGAGTCTGGTCATGCGTTACTGGCTCGGGTAACGAATAGTTCGGATCTGTTCTATCCGCGAGTCTTTTGCCGCGTACTCGTTCAGCTCTGCAGATTTGTTCCAGAAGTTTCTAGTGTCTTTTCGATGGGTATCTGAAGGAGCTGAAGCGTAAAATAGGCACGTGTTAGCTGTGCTACCAATGGAAAAGCTAACACGCGGTTTCTGTGGCAGACTTGTTGAGTTCTAGAACGCTATCGATTTAGACCACCTCTAGAGGTCAGGCAACACTTCAGGAGCACATGTTCATAAGAATTAGTCCTTCAAGATAATGGTGACAAGGGACATGTGATGATAGGGAACCTGTGGTGGTACGACCTGCCAGTCAGTAACGTAGCCCACCCCCATTTGCTCGAACCCCCCATTTGCTCGCTCATACAAATGAGCCAAATCCTCATACAAATAAAAATCTCTTTTTTTAAAATTACTCCACCACACCACCTTAAATAAAAAAGTAAAAGATAAAGATTGTATTAGATTTATATGCGCTATCTATCTATTTATTCTATAATATTTCTTAAGGGCGTTGTGTGGCTGTGTAGATAATAAGTAAAATTTGTATGAGAAATCTTACTTTTGCTTTTTTTCCCTCTACACTATTTCTATTTATTGATAACTACGTAGGTAAGAAAGCTGTATCCTATCCTAGTAAAATTCTAAGAAAGAATACAAGATTTTTTATTCTGTGGTAGAGTAGGGTGGGTGTAAAAAACCAGTCTCTCATACAAATGTGTGAGCGAGCAAATGGGGGGTTCGAGCAAATGGGGGTGGGCTACGTTAGTGCAGATGGACAGTTCGCTACACATGATCATGGGAACGAGTTCAGTTCGTAAGCCCTCAAATGGATATCTTGTTATTGTAATCTGTAGACCTTACATAAGGCATTGAGAGGAATTTACAGCTGTGGGGTCCATGCCGCCAGGCGCCCATAATGTTGGACCGTGAACGCCCGGCTGGGGATCAAAATCTTGGAACCCTTCAAAGCCATTGGCGATGGCATTGTCCACATTCTGTGTAGCACCCATCCAAGTCTCCATTACGTTGTTATTAGGCATTGCCCAACTCTGGGGTGGAAGCATGTTGTCTTGGTGCTGCATTACAGAATCCCAAAGTGTCTGGACACCATTGTTAGAGTCATGTTAGGAATTTGATCATAGTATTCTTCTCTTACCCAGTCAATACCAGCAGGAATTGATGATATGCTCATACTTGGCGGGCTGGAAAGAGGCCATGTGTTCCAACTCATAGGCGATTCTTTCTCCACAAGCGATTCGGGCGTCGTGTGCTCGCTTGTTGGCAAAGTGCTAATGTCTAAATAGGGGTCAGCTAGCTGCCTATCACCTACGCGATAGGTGATACATACTATGCTCGTGTCCGTTGGGCAGAGGGTCACTCAAACCCTGAGCTTCTTGTGGCGTTGAGTATTTCTCCAAAACAAACTTGAGAATTCCAGCACCCCGCAGAACCTCTCTAAAGCGATTTGGATGGTTCGACCATATATCGTAGATAACTTTGAGGAGTTGAAGAATTTCCGTACACTTTGGGGAGGATGGTTCGGAAGCTTTTAGGTGGTGTATTTCGAGACTCAAAACCATGGCAGCGAGCAAATAGTCGTACGTTTGTAAGGACGACAGATACCACCATGCCGTGGTTAACTGCCCACCGGGCTGGCATGCATTAAAGACTGTCATGTGATGATTAAGAATCTCTATGGCTGACTCGACGCAGATTTTGCGGGATCCTGCGTAACGAGGATCCTTTTGTCCGGCCGTGAGATAGATCCGATGTAGAAGCAATTTTGTCTTCAGATAGACGAGTTCGATATTTAGGCGCGACATGATGAGCCTCGGCGCGTCATTGATGGACTCTTCAAGTGAACGAACCCTCATTCCCTCTGGTATGCTGTTGTGTACATCCTCTAGTCTTGCTTGAAGGGAAAGAATTAGGTCATATTCCGGAGGCTTAATTTTGTGTGCAAGCTCAGCAACCTCGGCAAACACTCCAGCGATTTTGGATTTGGAGATGGTATACGTTCCTGGTGTAATTTGAGAGGCTGGTCGCTCCTTGGGGTACTCAGTCATGGACGGAAATATATCGCTGTCGTAAAAGTTCCCCGGGGGAGCCACGTCACTCTCAATGCGACGCACAAGACTGGGTAGTCCAATCCCGAAGGATATCAAATTATCCATCATGCTGATGGTATGCCAGGCTCTTCGACGCATCTCGCACTGGAAGGGAGTCAGATTTGGGAAATTGCTAGGCTCTCTGTGATAGCCCATACGCATGGCTGTACGCAGGGTGACGCCATTCATGAGCCAAATCTTCCCGTCATGATCATCACGTCTCAAGAACTCGCATTCGCCGTATATCATCAAGGCCTCCAGCGTATAAGGTTGAGATTTGGAAATGTCGGCCAAAGCGAGAGCAGAAGAAGCAAGCTGTTGGAATCTATCGGCGGTGCTAGCCAGAAAGTTTTCGGGATCTTTGCCGTCATACCACGATCCAGAAGAACGGTCATATGCAGCCGCATAAGCATTCCTGCCGGGGTTTCGGGGTCCTATGATGATCCCCAAAGACAGGATCGAATAGAAGAGAGCAATCCACATGACTGACGCCGATGTCGGATCTTCCCAAAACTGATTGTACTCTGCTTGAAAAGTTGGGCCGTGTATTATATACAGGATCGGGTTTGTACTGAGTACTGATGAGTATTGTAACACGTCAAGGCAGAATGGTTAACGTTTATTACCTATTGAACCAGAGGGGCAGAATGAGATCTGCCTCATCTTTGGATGGCAATGCCTCAATGAGCTGGGTTTTCGTAAGTTGTTTGGGCAACCCAAACGTGATAGTCGATCGAGCATTTGTTGAAGTCCATTCTTCTTCTTCTCCGTCGTCCGATTCATCTTCATATCTATCATCCAAGCTATTCTTCACCTCTTCAATCTCCTGTAATACGGTTGACCAATGATATGCGCCAACGTATTTTGCTTCGTTTCCGGAGTTGCTGATGCGGAGCAGTCCAGGTTTCTCAGTTTCTGCACTGATTGGCTTGATTTTTTGGTCCTGCTCTTTCTGATTGAGTAGGTTTACCACCATGTCCTCCAGATTCCTGATTCTCCCGCGCATGTTTTGCGTTTTCTTGGTTTCTGGCGGAGGCATGTAGCGGCAGGCACTGTCACGAGATCTTTTCAAACATTGATCGCAGACAGGCTGCTCACGGTTACACTTCAGTTTGCCTTGCCGGCATGGCGTGCAGCTAAGTTGCGGCCTCGCGCGCTTGATGGGCGCTCTGGCAAACATTGCGCTGGACGCAGGCGCTGATGGTGAGGTAGACCCATTTCCATTATCCATGGCCATCTGTGACAATGGCAGAGGAGGGCTGTTGAATGGTAAACCTCGGCAAAGTACGGTCGTGGAGAATTACAAAGGTATACAGGTGGAGTCGTAGGTTACAGCGACTTGCTCCTTTTGTAACCGATAGAGCACAACGATGGAATGGGAACTGAGAAACACAACGGTGGGATTGGGATTTGCTTATAGTAGTCACTTCACTGCCACAAAACTTCCAGGGGCGCTTTGCGGAACGCGCAATCTTATAAACGTGGCGGGGGGGAGTAGCACCTGGGCATACATGAGGACAAGACTCATGGCATGTCAGATGTCAGATGACATAGCGTGTACACTACTTAAGTCATTCAATGCGTAAGCCGGCTCCAGCCATTCAGGCGCCTCCATCTTCCGACCACCGAGACGCCGCGAGTATCACAACAACAACATTTTTCTTTTGTTTGGGGTATATGTACCTAACTAACATGATGGCTCTAGGACCTCTGAGGACCGCCACGAGACTGGCTTCGAGAAAATATACCTTCGCTTTTCCATCATCTGCATCTTTCTCTCCATCATGCCCGCCGCCATGTGCGCGTCTGCCCTCCAATCTCAACAACTGCACAGCATCCTGGAGACGATCGTTCCAAACAGAATCCAACCCACCACGCCCAACGAACCAGATACCAGAGTTTGCTTTTGCTTTTGAGTAAGGCAAGCTGCCCACTCCATTTCGATCCCCTCTACTAACAGCCTGCAGCATCGATGGAGTCCTTGTGCGAAGCTCCGACCCACTGCCCCGCGCTCACAAGACGCTCTCCTACCTGCAATCCCAAAACATTCCCTTCATCCTGCTCACCAATGGCGGCGGCAAACACGAATCCGAGCGCGTCTCCGACCTGAGCCGCAAGCTCTCCGTTTCCATAGACACGAGCATGTTCGTACAGAGCCACACCCCCTTCGCCGACATGCACTCGTACAAGGACAAAACCGTCATGGTAGTCGGAGGCGACGAAGACAAATGTCGCGCCGTGGCCGAAAAGTACGGCTTCAAAACAGTCGTCACGCCAGGAGACATCCTCGCCGCCTACCCCGATGTCTGGCCCTTCTCGCAACAACTCCTACCATACTACAAAAGCTTCACGCGCCCGCTCCCCGCACCCATCGACCCCACCTCACCCTCCACCTCGCTCAAAATCGACGCCATCTTCGTCTACAACGACCCGCGCGACTGGGGCCTCGATACTCAGATCATCAAGGACGTGCTCCTCTCCCAGCAAGGCATCCTCGGCACCTTGTCCCCCAAGAACGGCGACCCCAACCTCCCAAATAAGGGCTACCAACAAGACGGCCAGCCCCCGCTCTACTTCTCCAACCCGGACCTCCTGTGGGCCGCAAAGTACCACCTCCCGCGCCTCGGCCAGGGCGGCTTCCGCGAGGCCCTCGAGGGCGTGTGGGCCGCTCTCACCGGCGGGCCCCAACACAACGTCTCCCTCGTCAAAACCATAATGGGGAAACCGCACCAACCCACGTACGAGTTCGCCGAAAAGCGACTCGTCGCGCATCGCGAGAACCTGCTTGGCAAGAGCAGCGCGACGGACAAGTCGTCTTCGGATTTGAAGAGGGTCTACATGGTCGGCGACAACCCTGAGAGCGACATCTTGGGGGGAAATAGCTACAAGAGCCCGCTGGGCACGGAGTGGGTGAGCGTGCTGGTGCAGACGGGCGTGTATGTGGCGGGCACTACACCCGCGCATCCGCCAAAGCAGACGGTGGGGGATGTTTGGGATGCGGTTTCTTGGGCGGTTGCGAGGGAAGGGTGGAAGGGTTGATTTTTTTTTCTGTTTCTGTTTCTTTTCCTTTCTCTCGATTCGGATGAGAGGGTTTCCAATCATGTGTTTTGTTAGCCTTTGTTTTCATATCAAAGTACCCACCTTTTTTTTTTTCTCCTTTTCCTTTGCAATCCATGAATCCAATTCATTCACCCTTGCCCATATTAACTTTCTCTCTCTCTCCCTCTCCCACTTATTCCAAAGCATAAAAAACAAGATGCCCATTCTCCAAACCTTTCTTCTCCCCATTTTCCACTTCTTCTTTGTACATTTTACACACAATTTTTCATACATGTACATAACATAACCAACCCCCTTAATAGTTCGTTCGTTTGCACACCTGTCTCACGTCACATATGTACATATCAATCCGCCTTGACGATGATGCATTAAAGACTGTCTGGTTAACTTACACCACATATGTACATACATATCTATGCAAAACAAAGAAACGATTATCATGTGAAAAAAAACCCTAAATGCAATTTTTTGTTTCTCTAATCCTCTCTCAATCTGAAACTATATGCAGTGAAGAAAGGGAGGAAGAAAAAAACAAGACCCTAAGCTAAATACTAGAATCGAACTACCACACACACGCACACGCACACATACACATCAATCAAATCCAAGCCATGCACCGGGAATGAAACCCCCGGGGGGTATCTAAACACAATCCAATCCAGCAATCCAAAAACAAAACAAAAAAACTCCCCCCAAAAGAGGCATCCTTACTCGTCAACGAACAAGACGTTGTTGGGGCTACTCGGGAGGTCAAAAGCGGAGCTGACCTTCTTGCCGAGGAGACCGGTCTTGACGTCGCGCTGGTACACATCGACGGAGAAGCTCTGCTGGTTGGCGACAGCAACGAGGCTACCGTCCTTGTTGGTGGAGAAGTGGCGGGGGAACTTGCCGCCGGAAGGCGCGAGCTGCACAAACTCGAGCTTGCCGTCGGGGGAGGGCTTGAAGGTGACGATGGAGTCGGATGGGACTTGGGTGGCGTTGGCGGGGTTTGGGTTGGGCACGTTTTGCAGCGTCGCGTTGCGGTTCGAGGCCAGGACGAATTTGTTGTCCGGGGAGACTTGGATTTCGCCGGCGGCGGCGCCCGCGGGCGCCGGCTTGTCGCCGTAGGTGGACTTGGAGTCGATTTGCTTGAAGGACAGGCCGCCGCCGTTGGGGAGGTAGGTTACTTCGTAGGAGACGAGCGAGTTGTTGAGCTCGTGCACGATGAAGAGGAAGGTCTTGTTGCCGGACTTCCAGAAGGCGGCGTGGCGGGGGCCGGCGCCGGGAGCGGCCTTGAGGTCCGCGTGCGCGGTGAGCTTGTTGGTCTTGGGGTCGATGCAGAAGACGTGGGTTGCGTCGAGGCCGAGATCAGGGAAGACAAGGTAGCTCTGGGTGGGGTCGAGCACGGCATGGTGGACGTGGGAGGTGGTTTGACCGGCGCCTGGGCCGTGGCCTTCGGCTCCGTATGTGACGTTTTGGAGGGGGGTGAAGGCGCCGTCCTTGGACACGGTGAAGGTGGAGATGGCGCCGCCGCCGTAGTGAGCGATGGCTACCGCCTGCTTCTTGTTGTAGAACTGGGTAGAGACTGGTCCACCGAGGACGGTTGCGAAGCCCGCAACATCGAGAGCGCCGTTGGCACCCTTCTTGAGCGAGTATAGACCAGCCTTGTCGGGAGTCGCCCAGGCTTCATCGAGACCTAGGACGAGGCCCTCCCTGTAGAGGGAGGTGTCGAGCCAGGTAGGTTGGGGACCGAGCTTGGAGTTTGTGGAGACGGTCTTGAGAGACGGGTAGTCGAGAGTGAGAACGGTTCCATTGGAGCCTTCGCCTTTGGCGTATCCGGAGACGAGGAGCTTAGCGGCGGTGGCAGAGGTGGCGAGACCGGCCACGAGAAGAGTGCGGAGAGCCATTGGGATGTGGGGGGGTTGAAGTTGCTGTGGGGTGGTTGAAGATGGAGCAAGATGTTATTTGGCGGGTTGTGGAGATATAAGTAGGATTTGCAGGCAAACCAACGAAGCGAAGCTAAAGAAGTGGAGCTTGGACGGGATATTGAATCGAAGGATACAAGCGGGGGTGAATAGGTCTTGTGACTGATTGAAGAATTGGAATTGGGAATGGCGTATATGTACTCGAGCAGCAAAAAGAACGAACGTGGTGGGTGAAGCAAGGCAAAGCAATCAATGCACAGGTAAAGAACAAGGGATAGTGACAGGAAGTTGGACGCCACGGCAGGGAGAGGACAGGAAGGTACATATAAATGTCGGCTGGGTCAGGCGTGCTTCCGCTACGTTGCGGAGAAGGATGAATGGTGAATGGCGCTCGCCGCTGGGGTTACCGCCTACAGCCTAACTAGGGACAGCACAGGCTACAGCACAGGCTGCACAGCACAGCACAGCACGGGCACAGGCCTGGGGGCGGAGTAACCGTAACGAGCCCCTCCGTTCGTAGATTAAAATAAATACATTGCGCGCCAGACTTCGCAGGCACGCAGGCATCGTCGACCGCAGGCCCGGGGAAGCGAACGCCGCATTGCTCTCACGGCTGAGAGTCTTGCATAGTCCCGGCGCCGTCATCTCATCCACTGCATTCATTGCATACACGAGTCGAGTGACAGTTTTCCATTCCTCCATTCTTCTGTGCCTGCGGTTTCAGTGCCGCCGTGGCTGGCCGTGACCTTTGGAAAACATCAATCATGACCAACGCCGCTGCCCTGACTCACAAACTCCTTACTGTGGCACAGTACTAAGTACTGTAAGTACGCATCCCCAACTATCAACGTAAACCAGTCGATCTGCAAAACATGGTACGGCACGGTAGAGGCAGGAATAGCGCGTGCTGTGGCGTGGACAGTGCCTGCCAAGCCCGACAGCAACCCAGGCTGAAACACATCAACCACATCCACTCCCTACCATTCCCTCCGTCGGCCTTTTACAATCCTTGTGCTTGCAATTGGTCAAGTTGCCTCATCCATTCATTCATCCTCCTCCTACTGTACCTCTTCTATCGCCTTATATTTCTTGGTATCCGATGCCAATCCTTCTTGTTCCCCCTCAGCGACCTCGCATTCCATCCTTCCATCCTTCAATGTTCCCTTCCACGCCACATCCCCACCGCTAATCACACCTCAAGTCCACGGATTCTACGCATTTAATTATGTTCATTCGACGTGATTACCCAACTCTCTACGGCAGTATTCCCAATATTCTCATTTCCCATCCAAATTAATCGCTCCAGGCCCGACCACGCAGAATCAACATGGATGGCGACATCTGTCTGTGCGCGACCCCAACTTCAAACTTCAACAGTGCCCCTTGTCCCCCGTACTCCCACGCTTGCTCATACCACTTGCTATGGATCATCTACTCAATTTTATGACCCTTCTGTCAGCACGAGTATTGCTCAACCGCTGCACTTGCACTGTGGCACAACACGTCAGGCGCCACAGTACGCCGCCGGAAAATCGACGGTTGGTTCCTTCAGGCCATCTGACGCTAAAAGGTGCAGTTACGCCGTAGGCAAGATCCAAATCAACAGTCAGCAGCGTGTCTCGTTGTAATTTGAATTCTCGTCCGTCTCCAACCTACTGTGCCATTGTAACAAGACATTCGGTTTCACCAAACAATGACTAAAATAGGGTGTTGCTCAACAATGACCAGGTGCTCCTTTGCCAACATTGTTTACGATCCTGCGTGTAAATTACCGGAACTGAGAATGGATGGAGCACGTGCCTGAAATGACCGCTCCGCAACATTTGAAGCAACTTTTGCGCAGTCCAGAGAATTCGGTATGATGGAATTATGTTGTTGACCGATACAGTATACCACACGTCCTGTTGGCTCACCTGCACAATGGTGCTTCGGAGCTTCTTCGTTGACACTGAAGTCTCCAGAGGACAGAACAAGACCAACATTTGAGTGAAATGACATTCCACATGTTAGGGTGCAGGTAATGGAGTAATTCTGCGGTATTCGTTACACAGCAACACCAAAATCAGTGTCCATATATCACTTCTCTGCGTACCAACATCGTCTGAAATTCCTTATTTTACTCATTCTCTAGTAAGAGATGGGCTTCTATCACCTCCCAGGCCACGACCATGGGGTTTGGGAGACTCACAACTCAGTACTTGAGCTTACTCTCTTGACCTTGACACTTAATCGCCGACACCATCTGCTGCAGTAAATCACAGCGCTTGTTTGGCAGTTGAGGAGTTTGGTTTGAGACCAAGAACGCCATCTTCTCACCTCCACTGCAACTAACAGTTCCAAACTACCATCTATGTGCACCACCACAGTTTTTCACCTCTAACTATTCTTCTGAAGCTTGCCCGTCCAGCATCTGTCCTCGTGTACACTTACAACAGGAAAGACTACCAAGGTAAAGGTCATTTGGAAGCGAGCTTAGATTTGGCCCTGCGTCGACAAGTCCACAACTTCTACGATTGCAAAAGAAGCAAGTTCATCTCAATGTCTACATCCACTGATCCGCACCAGCTCGAGCCAGATCCTTTCCCCCGGAGGAAACGGAGCGATGACAACGATCTTCCAGCAAATAGTCCTGAACCCACACGTAAGCGGTCCAGGTATAACGATACTGTCAACGAATATACAAGCTTGCGAGAAGTCTACATTATAGGCGATGACGAGGAGCCAGTAACCACAATGAGAGGCGGAGGCACCACCGAGGATCCCATTCAGTTTCTGGAATGGAACTCTGAAAACATAATCACAATCGTGGACGAAAGTGTGATATCTCTGTCGAGTGATGACGAGGATGACGAAGGCTTGATATCCTTACTAAGCGATGACGAGGACAACGGAGATACACCATCTATTGTGAGGCAGTCTATTGAAAGTAGTCAGGGTGCTACTTCTCCCGCATTCTCTGCACTTGAACAAAATCTTACATATGATTCGGATATATCTTTAGATGATGCAAGTCAAAGGTTCCATACACCCCTGAGTCTCAGTTCAGACATTCTTTCACTGCCGTCATTGTCAAGTACGCCTGTTCACCGGTCTGTGAATGGCTCCGAAACCAACTCAGACGACGACAATGAGAGGTTCTTGACTCCATTGGGTGTCAGTCCCGATGCCCTCCTCTCGCCTTCATCATCCTCCAAAACCACCGCAACGCTGTGTACCAGCTCAGCAGTATCTCCACGGGCTTCTACAGTTATTGGTGAACATTCCGCTTTACTCGACTCCCCGAAAAGTTCTCAATCGGACTTGGCGCGTTCAGATGAAGAGGAACCCCCAGCCCAAGAGGAAGAGCTCGGTACCAATGAGGAGTTCAGCTGCTGTGTCGTTATTGATGGCGACTTTGACGATGAGGAAGAAGATGAAGAAGCGCTTGCTAGAATTTCGAGGCAGATACCATTGTGGGAAGACTGGCTTCATAACGATGAGATTAAGGTTGAACCAGAAGATTCAGAAGCAGAATCTATCCATGAAGAGCAACAGGACATCCAGCCCACTCAGCCAGCACGCAAAAGTCCAAGCCCTATAGCTCACAAACCGTCAATACACCAGTCCCCTAGTCCTCCAAGAACACCATCACGGGAGAATCATCATACAGGCCATCCTATTCCACCCTTTTCACCACTGCAAGCACCGAACTCCCAAACATTCCGCGAAGAATCCCCAACCGACGCACAAGAAGCCCGTCGACAAGCTTTGGAGAAAACCCGAGCCTTCACCATCCACAAAAAGCGCCTTTTCTACAAACACTACGCCCAAACCCATCTTCCCATATTGCGGGCGCGGCTAGCCAACCAAATCGCCAACTACGTTCAAATGCCACCTACCAATCCCCAATCCTTATGCCACATCCACACCGGCCTCGAGGGTCTCAAGACCAACTGCATCCCCTTCCACGTCAAATTCAAGCACGACTCCGTTACGCTCAAGCTCCAACTCAACCTCGGCGTCATCAACCTCCTTGTTAACAACCGCCTATCCGACCGCGACATTGACGGGCTCGTGAACGACTGGTGGCATGTCAGTCACCTGTGCGGCAATTGGAGATGCGTTAATGTCGAACATATCATTGCGGAACCCGGCCACGTCAATGTGAATCGCAATCGGTGCTTGAGGCCGGGCAAAGGTGGCCGGGTCGAGGTGTGCCTGCATGTTCCGAGGTGTTTGGTCGAACATACGGCGCCGATTGCTGAAGGAGATCGCGCGAGAGCGAAGTTGAGGGCTAAGAAGGGTGGTGTAGGTGCTGCCGATGAGAGTGCGCAGGATGACGGGTTGGTGTGAATACCGGAATGACGGGGTGGACGGGCGCGAGTTCAACGTGGACCTTAGGTTGTCTTTGAAAGGAAAATCCGACCGGCGAATAAAAATCCCCCCCCACAACAATCAATCCCCCTCTCTCTCGAAAACCTAATCTTTATGGAGGAGCTTGGAAAATTTTGCCGGGTCTACATAATCATCTTCTCCAGCATCTCTACCACTTAAGAGATGACGAAGAATTCTTGCGTTATATATCTTTTTACATTTTACCTTTTTTTTTTCTCTCTCTCTTCAAAGACAAAACATACGGGGGAGAAAGGGGAAGCACATCTGGCCGGGGGAAGGGGGGTTTGCAATATTTGAGAGGGGAGGGGTTTTTTTTTTTTTTTTTTGGTTATATTGCCTTGCCATCTATCATCGAACGGTGAACCCAAGGAACAAGGGAATCAATCGGGTCTGACATATGGGAGAGAGATATATATATTTACATCTTTTGTGTCCTCTTTTAAATGAGATGTTTTAGCTTTTTTGGGTTTGATAATTGGGGAATTGCATAACGTGTGCATACATACATATCCATATATACATGTGTGTATGTGTGTGTGTGTGTGAATGAAATATACAACAACTTCTTCTTCTTCTCTGCCCCCTTTTTTTTTCCCGGTACATTCGGCAGGCAATTGAAAAAATGATGCGTATTTACTATACCTTGCCATCAATATACGATTTTTTTTCCACCGCCGAGCGCTTCGAGATTCTGTTTCCGACTGACTCTTGTGTTCGTCGTCATCCCCTTTAGACGAAACATTGGAAGGGTAATTAGAGTAAAAGTACACTACATACATGTATTCATACAACAACAATCCATCCCCACCAACATTCTCAAACAAAAAAAAAAAGAAAAAAACGTTCAATAGTCATACAAACACACATCCACCGAATCCCCCCCTACCACCACGCCACGACTAACTACCCTCACTTCTTCCCCTCCGTGACCCCACCTTCTTCCCCCTCAACAACCCTCGTCTCCCCCGCAACCCTCAACACCTCCAACAACCCCTCAGGCGGCCTCTCCCCGACACTCTCCCGATAAATAACAGCATACCCCAAGCGACGCCTCAACCGCTCCCTCATCTCACCGACGCCGTCGACGCCAAACGCCCACAACGTGCCCCCAACCCCCATCGTCGCCAGACTCACGCAATTCATCGTCGCGAGGTTGAGCGCCTGCGCGGCGTCGTGGAAGGGGCTGAAGTGCTCGTGCGGGTTCGTGTTGGGGGCGTAGAAGGTCGGCTTGGTGCGGAGGTGGCGGCGGTGGATGGCGCGCCGGGTTAGGGTTGTGCTGGCGAGGAAGGCTAGGGAGCCGAGGGTGAAGAGGAGGAGGGGGTTTGTGGGGGTTAGGAGCGGGAGCGGGGTTGGGGGTGCTGGTGCTGGTGTGGTTGTTGTTGTTTTTTGAGGAGGTTGTGAGGGTGTTGGTGGTGGTTGTTGTTGTTGTTGTTGGGAGGGTGTGGATGAGGAAGAAGGCGGGCGCATTAGTGAGCGTAGTATCGGGAGTTTTTGGAGGGATTCCATGGGTGCTTGGTGGATATGGGCATGCGATGGTGAGGTGTGGATTGTTCGGACGTCGGGTGTAGTTTGAGGTTTTGTTGCGACGGGGACGCTTGGGTGTGCGGCGGATGAGAGGGTTTGGCGCGATCTGAATGGGCTGTTCGTCGGTTTTGTCGTCGGGATACGCAATTGGTTTGCGATAGCGACAGGAAGGGTAGTGGGTGCGCCAGAATCCAAAATTTGGCTGAGTCGTAGATGGATCGTAGGCCGTTGGAAGAGAAAAAGTTGGGGTCTGCAGAATGACTAAGCGTAGAATCGGAATGGACTCGGAACGAGATGCGGAGGAGACCTCCGCTTTCATCTGGAATGGCAGCGGATGGCTGAAATGAACGCAACATTATAGGGATTTGTATTGATTGACGCAAATGTATGATCCATTGGAACCCATGTCATTAACAGGTGAACTTTCAAATAATTCTTGTAGATACAGCATCTGCTTCCGCTACTAAATGCCTCTGCCGATGGCGCATCATCACGTCCCCTCCACTTTGACGCCCACAGCGCCATCCCGATTCGCCCTCCACACCCCCTCACCCCCCTCAAACCTCTCAAGCTTCCAAATCTCAGCCCTCTTCTTCGTCTCCTCGAGCGTCTCTTCGCCCGCTCTCCACGCCGCCTGCCGATGCGGCGCACTAACCGCAATGACGATGCTCTCCTCGCCGATCGGGCACTCGCCCAGCTTATGCACAATCGCGATCTTGGTGAGGTCGTGCTTCTTTAGCATGGACGCGGCGATGGAGTGGAGCGTCGACATGGCGAGGGGCGTGTACGAGGTGTAGGAGAGCGAGGAGACGGGGAGGTTGTTGAAGGAGTCGCGCGTTGTGCCGATGAAGAGGACGGTTGCGCCTGCGGAAGGCGAGCGCACGAATTGCGTTGCGCTTTGCGCGGAGAGGGTGTGCGGGGTGAGTTCGATATGGATGGTCTCGGTCGTTTTGGTTATGGGTGCGTCGGGGATGCTGGCTGTGTAGGAGGCTGGTTCGGAAGTAGTCATCTTGGTAGATATGTTGTTGGTGACTTGCGAGGACTGATTTGATGAGTGAGGGTTATCGTATGGTATCTTGAGCTTGTAAGTGGGGGACGGTCATAGAGTCACAGGAACGAGTGAAATGGCGATAAAGTGTGGGAAAAAACAACTGCAGAATACATACACGTAGAATTAGACTCGTACTATAATGTATGGAAGGCTTCCCAGCGAGATTGCTATCGAAGAACGAAAAGATCCTCGAAAAGAATGAGCCATATGCTTCTGACGATATATACATATGCTCCGCTTTGGATGACTGTGAGATGTGATTGGCTCAATTTCGGGATTTCGGAACCTTTCATTGGACAGATTTGCTTTCTGATGCTGACTACACACGTTAGGTACATCTACGTCTCCTACTTTGGTATTGATTTGTAAAGAGTGTGGTCGGAGATTCCACGATCCATCTCAAACAATTTGAATTCACTCGGCTTAATCATTTTGTTGCAGTTTCGGTCTGTGGTAATAAAATCTTCGTTGTTCAAAAGGATACGCGATCCACAAGTACACATTAATTGATGTATGTACATTGATGTTACTAGTCGGCACTAACTATTGCCCGCAACCATGCCTATGTTACATAGTATCTGTCAATTATGGAGGATAAATCAGTTCAGAAGGGTAAAAGCTTGACCCTTTGTAACCTTGAACCTGTTTCTCCGTCATAGTTACCTAAGTATATTCTTTAGCCGAAAGTTCCACCTCTACTTGTACGTACCAGCCAAAAAGATTGATGAGATCGACAACCATCCCTACGTTTCCTACATCGACTACGTGCATCTGGGATGCCGATGCGTCATTCCCACGTGCTAGACGTGATATTCTAAATCATATCAGTCAAATCACACCAGAATTAGCCAAGTGCAATACGAACACGTAAGACATCTAACGGCCATCCGAGCCTCGCGCAATACAAAATGTTATATCCGTTGTTCCCGAAAAACATAAAAGTTATCGCAACACGAAAAAAAAAAAAAAATTCAACATTCGCGCACTTTCCGCCTTTTGCAAAAGCCTCAACCGGTGTGTAGATACATACCTACACAATGAAAACGACCTAAGATGTCCGCTCAATCAAAAAGTGTCCAAACCACGCTCGCGGCTTCCTCCTCGTCAAACTTGAAGCTCGCCTTCCCCACCCAAAAACAAAAATCACGCGGACACAATGCTTCAACGCTAGAAGTCATCTCTCCCGCTTCGTACATAACAACACCCGGGCAAAACATCGAAAAGGCACGCGCCCAGTCCAGGCCAACCCTCTCCATCAAACTCCTCCCCCCTCAAACCACTCCCGAGTCCCCACCCAAATCCTACCTGGCGGTTTCTATAGATGTAGACGCCCCGTTCCCATCGTTCCCGCTGCTCAGTCCGGCTTTGCACAGCATGCAGACGGATTTGAAACCGAGCTCAGAAACAGATGGAGATGGATGGACCGAGCTCGTATCGGATGTATGTCCTATTGCTTTTTGGGCGCCGCCTGCACCACCGCCTATATCGGCGCCGCATCGATACGTGTTTATGGTCTGGGAGCAGCCGGACGGCGTGGATGAAGAAACGATTAGAAAGGGAATGGGCTTACGGGGGAAAGTAGGACTGATGCAGAGAGTGAAGTGGGACCAGAGCGGATTTGAGGCGAAGTTCGGGTTGGAGAAACTTGTTGGCGGCACTTATTTTGTTTGTGGGTGAAGAAGAGGTCGGGGTTTTGATAGAGGTTATGCATCAAAGACCGCACTGCTTTTTTTTTTTTTTTTTTTTTTTTTTTTTTTTTTACGGTTAGCAAACATCTGAAAGAGTTTGCACGTCGATTCGATTCAGTCGCCTTTGGAGTTTGAATAATAGTAGTCTGAATTCTTGACGACCAGCGCTGAGAATACCATTCCTCGACGGATCCAACTCTAACTAAGAGTGAATCAAATCAGCATCCCATATTCTAGCCAACATTTCAGGCAGGCCTTTCAACTGACGAACAACACGCCACCAAACGTATCCCCTTACCAAAACTTCAAACCCACAACTAAACTACACCTCAATCCTCCCTACTTTCTTAAAAAACCTCTCTTCAATCTTGTGCGTACATTGCTTTCCACGCACACACTCACTCTACTCTTGCCTTTTAAACTTTATTACTTTATTATGGCCCTGTAAATTCACTTATCCTAACATACCTTTAAGATAATTTCCCATCATTTCACTTTTCTTCCTTTGCTATAGCTTGTAGATAGCGCTGTTTCTCTCTCGTAGTTATGGAGAAGAGTTTGTGTTTATGGAATTAAGAAGTAGAGATGTTTTTCCTTTGGGGGTGACGAGGGAGGGAGGAAGGAGGAGGAAGAAGGGAGGAGAATGGTTTTGAATCACCAATCGATGTTGTAGTGATTATGTGAAGAGTGGGAAAGGTACTTTAGTTACGTGCAAATTTAGTAAAGAAATTTTTAAGTAGATATAGTGCTTCTGGCACCATCATCTCGTTATTTCCCTTCTCATTTCTTTTTGCATAGAAGGACTGTCCTGTCTCAGATCATCATCTATCCACGTGTACATCTTTGCGAGTTAGTATTTTCACATAATTTGCAAACTACAGTACTTACGCTTGAATTGAACTCCGCACCCACGGAATGGATACGAGCTGATTCGAAACAAGTGAACGGACAGAAGAAAAGCTGAAAAGATGCTTACTCTCTTCCACTTCATCTAGTGCAATATATAATAATCATGTAGTAGTGTGGTTGTACGTATGCATGCATGTATGTACCTGCCTATCTGCCTGCCTGTCTACCTATCCATGCCTCGCCGGACATGGAAATCGCTATGCCACCAATCAATCAAACACAGAAAAAAAGGGGGAAAAAAAAAACAGCGTTAATGAGGATTAAAAAAAAAGGTCGTTGAATAAGGGTCGCCATCACCCGGCCTGTCACGCACGCACACCAGCAATACCAACGCATGCGGGCCCCGTGCCTATAGAAAGGAAAAAAATCTAGAAAGGACCGGAGAAGCGGGACCGAAGAAAGAAAGAAAAAAAAAAGACACTCCCGGACATGCCAGAATTAAGAAAATGCCGATTCCTTCCAATCCCCCGCTTCAAAAAACGCCTCCTTCCAGTGATACCCACGAAGCAGGAAATGAAAAGGAAAAGGGTCTATAAACTCTGGATCGTGTACTTCGCGGCCTCGTTTCTATGGAGCTACGAGCATCGATTAATGAACAAAATCATGCACTACCGCCATCCCAAAGCTTGACGGTCCTAAGCGTTGAAGACGACGGGTGCTTGACCTCATTGCATGCGTTGATGCTGATGAAATTCGTGTGCATTGCGCTGGCCGCGAGGAGGAGTCGGTGGGGATGGAACGCCATGGCAGTGACGGGTTGCGAGCGATCTCTCAAGAATCCCGAGTAAGGCTCCCACTGTGATACCAGCTTGCCGGTATTGATGTTGAAGAGCTTGACTTGATGGCGTTGTGTGCCGACGGCGAGGACGGGTGCGTGTTCATGCACGCTCAGCGTTCTGAGATTGTCCGAGGTGGCTTTGATGGTCTTGACTGACTTGTCCATGCGAATGTCCCACAGTTTGACTTCACCATCCCGACATCCGGAAACGAGCTCGCGTTGCCCGCCACGCTGGAGATGTACATTTGTTATCCATTGTCTGTGTTCTTTCCATACTTTGACCATGGCGGTGGCAGGCTTTTGACGTTGATCATAAACGCGTACGGCGCCGTCGCCAAAACCGGCGATGAAGATGTTGCCTTCAACTTGATCCGATGTCAATGATGTGATGCAAGAGCCGGAACGCGCGGGGATGTCCTGTGGGGTTGTTAGTTTGTGCTTTTGCAGCAGACACGATATCTTGTGACTTACGCTTGTGCAGATCTCAGTTGCTGCATTCCACACACGAATTACTTTGACGTCTCCAGCCACTAAAGTCAATCCTCTGCCTTGCTGCCAGTCAAAGACGAGACCGGCATTTTTATTGCTTGGCACAAGGTCGGTCAACGCTCGGAAGGCGGTTACCAGTTCTGTCTTGCCTCTGGTATCGTAGTTGCGGAAAATTTTGAGAACACCATCTGAAGAGCCAGTCATGAGCAAGGCCTGATCATCTTCGTTGACGAATCGCGCTTGGGTGATTCTGGAATCGGCAGGGTTGCCGTTCGAAAAGCTGTTTATCCTCTTCGTAGGGCCCCCTGAATACTCCACCACGCTGATCATGTCCTTGTTGTCCGTGACCACGACATGATCTTCGAATTGATGAAAAGCAATCCTCATGGGCTGGCTAAGATTATCGAACAGAGCATGCTGGTGCGTCCATTGATTTGTTACAGCCACGTCCTTAAGCGGCTGGGTTTCCGCAATGATCTTATCGTTGCGGTTACGCCTCCACAATCGACCATTATAGTCCATACTCCCCGGCTCATCAGCCTCTGCTGGCTTCATTTGCGGCTCGCGGAAATATTCCACCGACCACTCGAAGAATCTACTCTTAAGAGGAAGTTTCGGTTCGGCTGACATGTTTCGAGGGACGAAACCCCTCGTTTTGGGCTGCTCTTCGGCATGGTACCGATCTGACACAGACGGGTTTGTATCTGTGGGAGACGAAGAAGATTCCTCTGTCTTAGTACGACTCGGGCTTTTCTGCGGTGAAGTTGTGGGTTCGTTCCCACTGTTCCATATGGTCCTGAGAGATCCCACAACACTTCCAGTGCGTCGTAGTCCCCCGAATAGCGACAGATAGCTGGCTTCTCTTGAAGGAGTAGGGGGTTGAGATACTTGCTGCACAGGCCTTTCTTCTACAATACGACGTTGTGTGCGCTTAGTAGGGTCATTTTTTAGGATGTTATCAAACTGCGGTTGCACATATTTCACCAGTGGCGATTGTAAAAGCGCCATCAGAACATAGTCAACGACGATCCCAGCGTCTCGCGCAATTTCAGGATGAGGGTCAACAGAGAGGACCAGGGTTTCCCTCCAAACTGCAGCATAGATGCTGTTCTGAGAGCAGGAGTTCACGATCGGTGATGTGGATGCCGACCCGGTGCGCGACTTCATGAACAACTCATCTCCATTACTTTCGCCTTTTTTCGTATTTTGCTCAGTTTTGGTTTCTTCGCAGAGTTGTTCAAATGCCGCCACCAGAAATTTGGTTTTGTACCGGACAATGAAAGTGGAGAAGAAGATGAGCAGTTCTCGCCGAACCATGCTGTTTCCGTCCGCTGTCATGACAAGAATCATGGACGCAATAGATTCCTCGATAGCGGCCACTTGTGCAGTCACATCCCTAATGCCTAAGAAGGCAGTGAGTGCATTTAGCATCGCAGCTCTGACATCGGCGACAGGATCGATGACCAATTCGCATAGTCGTTCATGAGCCATGCATCTAATGCCAACCCATTTGGCCTCTTCGAAATTAACCCAGAGCTTGCTAAGACACAAACAAGACCACTGCCGAAGTAGAGGATTTTGCATGTCACGAAGATGATCCAGGCAGCTCTCGACAAGAACTGGGTCGAGCGAAGCGCGTTGGCCTTGGTTGTAGTCCTTGCAAAACATGGCAATAATGAATGCACACATTGCGCGATGTTCGCTAGCGTTCTGAATGGGAATGCCAGTGTTTGGGTTGAAAATGTTTATGAAGTATTGGTATCCATTGTCTTTCAGTAAATCGGCCTGACAGGACTGGTCGACTGCGAGAATCCGCGCCCAAATGAAGACCATGACGGGTTTCAATTCATTCGCTTGTGACTGGAGCAGTTTAAGGACGTAGGGGAATATGCCGATGCTAAGGGCAAGATTCACGGCCCACGGTCCATTGTCGAGGAAGTTGGAGAGAAGGATAAGAGCACGGAGACGGTGGACTTGGCTCAACAAGACCTGGAGAACGATGGGCAGTTGTTCAGGGATCTGTTGCTCGACCGCACCACGCGACAGATAGACTTCGAAAGCGGTCAGTTGCTCGGAAAAGAACTCCGAATGTCGATAGACGTATTCTTTTTCACCCCTAGCTTCTGCTTGGAGATCCGGAAGTTGAGCGAGGATCAACTCGACGGCTAAGTCCCAGCTCTTCCACAAAGGATGGTCGTGAGTCTGAGGGATTTCTGGATGTGATACTGGATGACAGTGATATACCCTCATAATCCGCTGCGCCAAAAGATAGTTGCGGAATAGTGCAGCAACCATGAGATCCTGGCGAAAAAGCTTCTTAAACAGCGGCTTGGAAAGTGAGTTCCAAGCAATAGTATCAGTGATGGCTGTGAAAATCCAGTTCAATTCACCGATGGGCGTCCTACGCTCGGAGACCTTGCCAGGGATATTATGGGCCTCGCGGATGTTGAGGCGGCTGGGGAGAGGATTCTGGAGGATGAAAAACCTCACTGCCATGGTGATTGGGTCAGTCAGACAGGAAGTGAAAACGTCTGCAGGAAGATCAGGATTGGTTGGCAATGACTCTTTCTCTCTGCAAGCTGCGAGATGGATGCAATCATTGAAATCAACCACCTCTAGATTTGGATCTCTCCGGCGAGCTTCTTCCATCTCCAACTGGTGCTTCTCCCCGAATCTTAGGAAATTGCTGATGATCAGACCGGCATCTGAGCAATCATACACAAACAAACTAGGGGCTCCGATCCAGCTCTGAAGATCGTAGACAGACAGGGGTATGTACTGAGTATAGTTTCTGTTGAACACCCAAATTTCGCCCGATGATGTCGGCTTGGGAACACCATGTCCATTGTAATGAAACAGCACGCGCTCGTTACGGGCATTACGACGAAGGGTAGTTGCATACTTTCGTGTCTCATCGGTAGTTGGATCCAGCAGCATCTTGTAGCGCGTGCGCATGCTCAACTGTTCGTACTGGGTCTGTAGAGCTTTTCCGATTTGATTCATGGGAGTGTGCCCTGGAGTTTGAGATGTGACAGTGGGGTCGATCCAGCACTCTTCTTTGGCGCAAGGGTTTGTCTTGATGACATCGGGAGGATCAACGCCAATGTTGAGACATAAAGCTAGAACGGCAGAGACGGTCTTGAGACGGTCTCGCATGCGCCATTCTTGGAGCGGGTAGGCACTCTCCTCGCTCTTGGGAATACCGCCTGTCTCATGTTTTTTGTCGGTGTAGTACATGAAGAAAGACTAAGAGACTGATTAGCACCCGGGGAGGTCAATACGTAGGTTGCAAAGAGACCGGAAAAGAACGCACCGAAGTCAAGAGGTGATTGTACTCCTCAGAATTGAGCTGATCGTCCCACCCGTGGCGTATTTTGAAGTTGTTCTCGGCACTACCGCCATCATCTAGGCTTTCCGAGGGCGGATCGGGGATATGGCGGGGGCCTATGTCGCTCTTTGCACGAGAAAGCGAAGGCCGTTTATTTTGAGCACCATTGAAGCTCGGTCGTAACGTATTGCGAGCAGAACCATTGGTCTCGTCATGGTTGCGGTGGGAGCTCGAGGCAGTACTGGGGCGTGCAGAGGTCGCACTGAGCTGGGTTTGTGAATCGAGTGGCGTAGAGGAGGGATCCTCGGGGGGATCCATAGTCGCCAAAGGGGCAGCGTGTGATGCCAGAGGGTTGGGGTGTGTTTGACCGCTTAGGAGGGGCATTTCGTGGGTTGTTCTCATCTCAAGCTTGGGCGACGCGCAGCGATGACGAAGGTTTTGGCCGGGCCCATGTCGCAGGGCTTCGTCTTATATGTGGCGGGGATCTTGGGAGAGGAGGAACGAGCGGTGGCCGGTGAAGGTCGTGGGTTACGTCGAGAGCACGGCAGCGAGGGCATTCGACATCTCACTGTGTAGTCCCTCGGAGGCCATTTGCTGCTTTGCTGGGATCGCAGACCGCAGACCGCGACTGGGAAAGCTTCCCCTTCACCGCGTTTCTTGTTGCGGACTAGCGCTGGACGCGTGACTAAGCAGCATTCCTGAGAGGTTCACGTCCACATGTGATAAGTATTGTAGATGGTATGGCTACAATGTACATGGATGTGGTATGAAATTTTGAAGCTTGAATGCATTGTCGCATGGTTTTCCGCTTCATCCTTGATACACATGACATGTTTGGTACTGGTAACGATATGTTTGAGAGACGCTGTTTATCAGATAATGCATTGGTTTGCATAGAGTGGCCCCGCAACATTTCAGTTCCGAAGTTGAGTCCAGGAGGTCTTCCTTGCCTGTAGAAGATGCATGGGCCGGTGAACCACACTGGGTTGTATGATATATAAGTTAAAACGGGGCACCCATCACACAGTCACGTAGCAAGCATTGTTAACTGCTTTCTACTGGCGGGTTCATCTTACCCTCTCCTCTTTTACCCTCGCAGGCTCACACACGGTGCATCAGTGCACGCGCTCAAAGAAGTTTGAAGCCAGCCAATGATAGCACACGACTCCCCTGTACGAAGGTGACAATCCAATGCCGGATGGTTGGATTCAGGGGTCGGCACGAAATAAAATAAAAAAAAAAGGCGGTCGACTGTAATGAGTGAAGAGTACGGATGACAGTAAGATGACAGTAATAAGCGTGATTATCACAATATCACGTTTTGTGTGTAAAATCCTTGAATGTTGGGCCAGCGCCAGCACACGTTTGAAATGTGGATGATTCAAACAGTAACAAGTGTTCTTGTTTGATTGATTGCAACCGTTCCAAGTGAAGATTATAAGTAACTAGTTATTGACGACACCCCCAGTGATTGTGGAGTAAAAATCAAACAGGGCAATGGAGCCATTTGCGCATGGATGAAGCTGGTAATATAAAGTTTAAGTAGGTACTTGAGTCTGTACACAGTAAGCTTGTACACAGATGTAGTTTGGCGGTTCGCGGTTCAACGACACGTCGGTTCTACTGTACGTAGGTACTACACAGTACACGCAACAAACTTGAGGAGTACGTTAGGGCCAACAATTGCCTGATGCCCTGATGATCCCCGAAGACCGGAGATGGGATGGTTACTTATAAGTTACATAGTTGGGTATGGGGGAATCTTTGTTGAAACGGTCCACCACCCATCATCCATCCACTGCAAATCATCCCCTGGCCCAACTGGTCTAGTGAATATTCCGGCCGTCATTCCCTTGGCGGACTCCCTAATGGTAACCACCCACAACGGCAGCCGGTGCCGCAGTGAATCAATGGCCCAGAATAGCCCGATTTAGCGCTTTCCGCGTGTTTTGTGACGCCTGGCCCGGCTGCACAGTGCAGTCAGTGCATCCAAACCACCGCCCTGACCTTTTTCCCTTAGTCTACTAACTCTTTTACTACACCCTACGCAGTACGCCGTACGCTACCGACCCTCCAATCCTACTGACTTTCCGTCATCAGTCTCTTAGGGCAGCAAAAGCAAACACACCACATCACGGCATAGCACACGGACGCACCACCACCACACCTTCTTCTCCTTGCACCTTCATTGCCAGCCCTCTTCTGCCTCTACGGCCACCCCCGACGGTGACCCAACCTCGTCCTTGCCGGCACACGTCGCCTCCCGCTCCCGCATCGCCATTGAGACATGCGCGCGTCCTGTTAGATCTGTCGCCAGCACGATTCAGGTCCACCCACCACCTTATTTCCATCCCAACCCTCGCCCGACATCCACCCCGACACCACGCCTGCGTGCTCACTCCCGCCCTCCCATTCTCCCCCGACGCATCGGAATGCGTTTCTGAGCGTCGCCCAAGCTAGCGCACACCCGCAAACATGTCGTTTCTCTTCGGGAAGAAGAACAAACCCTCTGCCAACGCTGCGAGAGATGCCCCCAGCGCCCTTCCGCCGGCCACGCGCGAAATCTCGTCTTCTCATGGCCCGGCTGCACAGGCGCCTGCGCCCCGAGATGCTGAAAAGTCTCGCGGTGCCACGCAGGCCGCCACGCCCTCCGGCGGGAGTGCGAACAACTCCTTCTCCTCATTACAGAACCAGGGCTCCACCGCCTCCCCCGAACCCTCGATGCGCAATCGTGGTGAAGTAAGCTCCCAGCCTCTTGGCCGCCTTTTTGAAAAGCAACCTGCTGACAATGTATTCAAGCCGAGAGATGCTCGTAATCCAAACGAACCTTCGCCGTATCCCTGGTCCTACAGACGTTTGAATTTCACTACAACCGCTTCTCCTTTCCCTCGCTACGGTGCTGCCATCAATGCCGTGTCAAGCAAGGATGGCACCATATATCTCATGGGAGGTTTGGTCGCTGGCGCAACCGTCAAAGGTGATTTGTGGATCACAGAGATGGGCAACGGCACTATGGCCTGCTATCCCATCTCTACTACTGGGGATGGTCCTGGCCCCAGGGTCGGCCACGCCAGTCTTCTGGTCGGTAACGCCTTCATCGTCTTTGGCGGAGACACCAAACTGGAAGACAATGATGACTTGGACGACACTCTGTATCTCCTGAACACTTGTATGTTGTGCCCAGACAAAACCCGCTATTGCCTACACCCCCCGACTAACGCTACACAGCTACAAAACATTGGTCGAGAGCATTACCCCAGGGTCCCAGGCCCAATGGCCGTTACGGCCATACACTCAACATCCTCGGGTCCAAAATTTATATTTTCGGTGGTCAGGTGGAAGGTCGTTTTTTTAATGACTTGGTAGCCTTTGACCTCAACTCATTGCAGTCCTCTACGAGCCGCTGGGAAGTACTGATACCGAGCCAAAAGGAAGGCACCGTGTCATCGCCACATGCTCGATCGCCACCAGCAAGGACAAACCACTCCATCGTGACCTGGAACGACAAGCTATACCTCTTTGGCGGCACTGATGGTGCTAGCTGGTTTAATGACGTGTGGACGTATGAGCCTCGCACCAACTCGTGGTCGGAACTCGATTGCATTGGATATATTCCGGTTGCGCGTGAGGGGCATTCCGCGACGCTTGTCAATGATACCATGTACATTTTTGGTGGTCGCACGCAAGAAGGCGTTGACCTTGGGGATCTGGCAGCTTTCCGGATATCTTCCAGGCGCTGGTACATGTTCCAAAATATGGGACATTCTCCCTCTCCTCGATCAGGACATAGCATGACTGCCTTTGGAAAACACGTCATTGTTCTAGGCGGCGAGCCATCGTCATCCGCATCCGACAAGAGTGAATTGAGCCTGGCGTACGTACTTGACACATCCAAGATCAGGTATCCACCGAACGAGGCTCCCCCACCGCAACAACAAGGGCTCAATGCTCCCACCCGAAAGTTAAGCGGGGGCGAGAAAACCAACATACCGACAGGGAAGGGTGCGCCAGGCGCTCGCGAAAGCATGATGCCCAGACCGCAACAAGCTGGTATGCAGGATCCCACGATGAATGGAATGGGCCCGGGAGGTTCTCGCCTGCCCCGTGTAGCTGGACAAGCACCTTCGGGACCACCTCCTATGCAGCAACCTCCCCAACCCAGAGCCAACGGCGCAAGAAGTAGGACGCCTACTAGAGCTGACCGAGGATATGGGCCACCGGTCGATACTCGAGCCGCTTCCTTCGATCGCGACAATCGATCTCCCAGTAGAACACGGGAGAGTCCACTAACGGGAGAAGCGCACAATCAGCCTGGGAACGAGCGGGCCGTAAATGGCTCACGGAAACCATCAGACGGGCCTAATAGAGAACATAAAGAATCCATGGATACGTCTAGGTCGGGTAGCCTACTGTCTCGTACGACTTCGAAGTCACACCGAACCCAACAAAGTCTCGACAGCATCGAACAAGGTGTCACAAGACAGTCAACTGAGAATTCACAGCGTGGACCTAGCCGCCAAGATCAGCGTTTAGTTGACAGCGGCCTCGGAGCATCTCCTGCCATGACCCAGCAGAATGACGAACTAGTTCGTGAGCTCGAAGCAGTCAAGAGCAAAAATGCTTGGTATATTTCCGAGCTTGCAGTCGCTCGCAAGGCGGGATACAATCCAGGCATGACGTCTAGCCCAATTCTGGACGAACGCTCTGCAGATGCATTTGGCGATGAGGACAAACCTTTGCTTGAAGCATTATTGAAGATGAAAGGTGAGCTGGAGCGTGTTCAGAATTCAATCAAGACGCAAGGCCAGGATGCTGCCAAAAGAATCGCCGAGGTAGAGAGGCAGCGAGACGCCGCTATCAGCGAAGCAATTTATGCAAAGACTAAACTGGCTGCACATGGTGGTGGTAGCCAGGCTGGCACGCCTCAACCCGATGGGGTGCGAAGTACAGCAACACCGGATATGGACCGTGTCGCTGATATCAACCGGCGATTGGCTGCTTCGCTCGCTGCCCAAGGCGAATTGGCTGCCAAGGTTGAGAAACTCAGTAACGAGGTTAATGCTGAACGCAAAGCCAAGCACCTGGCCGATGAGACTGCGGAAGCCGCGCAGCAGCGTGTCCAAGAGCTGGATTCCACCCGACAAAAGAACGCAGCAGAGTGTGAAAGTCTTCGGGATGCCCTCCACGAAACGGAACGCATAGCACGAGAAGCATCGGTCAGCGCAGCTGAGGCTGAAGCGCAATCGAAATTGCTGGCCGTGGACAAATCTGAATTGAGTGCCAAGTTGAACAAAATTACCGAGGAGTTTAAGAATCACAGCTCAATCTTACAATCTCTTCGGGAAGCGCTCGCAGCATCGTCGGACAAATCAACTCTGCTGGAGAAGCAGCTGGAAGAAGAGAGGTTTCAACGGGAAAGTACACGACAAAAACTCGCACAGCTACGGGCGGAGCATGAGGACCAGACAACCGAACTTGAAGCTGCAGCACAAAAACTGCGCGACACCGAGGAGCTCGCCGAAAAGTATGCCGAAGAAGCGCGTCTTCATCGCACCGCGGTTCTCTCAGGCCTAGGACAAATCACAGAACGGGGAGTAGATGTCAATGATGCGGCAAACGAGCGTGTCCAGATCCTTCAGCAGCAGGTTGAAGCTGCTAATGTCATGGTTCGCAAGAACCAAACAGCAGCAGACGCAGCTTCAGAGAAGTTGAGAAGGGCGGAAGAACGGATTGCAGGCCTAGAAGCCTACCAAGAACAGTCAAGCCGCGAAGGCCTCACTATTCGCAAGCAACTGCAGCAGGCCATGCGAGACATGCAAGCATCAGAGGTCGAAAAATCCGAACTCGCCCAACAACATGAGCGATTGCGACTCGAGAGCAATGCATTCGAGGTCCAGCTAAGAACGCTAAAGAATCTCCTCGAAGAACGTGGCGTGAACGCTGTAGATGCACGACGTTCACGGGTTTTGGATAGCCCTAGTTCAAGATTTGGCACTCCAGATATTAACCGTGTACGCGAGCTAGAACAGCAGATTGATTCTATGAACAAGACGCATGAAGAAGTTCGAGCAGCGTACGAGCAACGGGAGTTCGATTCGAACAGAGAGTGGGAGGAGAAATTGCAGGCACTGCACAACGATCATCAGGCTGCTGTGAAATACCTCCGAGGCACCGAAAAGATGCTTACAAAGATGAAGCAGGAGCTTGATCGTTACAAGAACGAAAAGAGCAAGCTTGAGGAAGAACTTTCGCACGTACGACAGGCTTCGCGAAGTCCCAGCAAGGAACAGTCTGCGGAATGGGCGTCCGAGCGTGCATCTTTGCAATCAGAGCTCTCTGCTGTACAAGAAAACCTTAAGACAACGGCGGCTCGGATGGAGGGTCAAATTGCCTCGCTGCAGTCTGAGCTCTCGTCCACTCGCCAGGAAGTGGAGAAGGCTGCTAAGAAACTCAAAGACAGCGAGTCTACAGCAGAACAGTCCCGGTTGCAGATCGAAACACTACGACGCAACAACGCCGATCTTGAGGAACGTGCACAAGAAGCCGAGGATCGCGTGCAAATGTTCCTTACTCAGTTCGAAACCTCGGTGGACAACTATCGTCGGCAGTCACAGCTTCCCGAAGGGGCCACCAATGGTCATCATCGCCCTCACGATAGCATTGCATCTGCAGATTCGCTGTACAGTGGCGATGACGGCTCAAGCACACCTGAAGCTACGCCCAGCTCAGCAGTGACACGCAACTCAATGGCCTTGGACAGCCTCGCGTCGGAGCTTGACGCTTTGAGGAGCAACTGGGAAACCACCAACAAAGCCTATCGTCTCAGTGACCGCTTTGAATTTGAAAAGACACCAACGACTGTACCCGATTCTTTTGGACAATGGAAGCCACACATGAAGTTTGGCGACGACGAAGACGATGACATCAAGGAGCAGAAGCCAGCTTCTGGCTCGGCAGCTGCAGCGGCCTCTGCGTCATCGCCAACGCCAACTGCATCGGCATCGTCTACTACACCCGCATCTACATCAGCAAATACGGCGGCACCATCAGGGCCTGGAGGCTCTGCCATGATATAGTTATCATTGGGCGTTCTGATTGATTCCTTTTTTGTAATGTCTTTTTTGGTTGGTCACCCAAACCCACCACCTCTTCCCCCCGGGAGGAAAAAAACACTTATGCCTGTCTATGGCGGGCGGATGTGTTGTATTGGCGTTGTGTTCTGTTTGAACAGCCATGTTAGATTCTGGTTTTCTCCGTTTCCATTCTCCCTTCCCGTATTATACCAATTTTCTTTCCCCCCTTTTGTTTTTATGCCCCCTGCTGCATTCTCGAATCAGCCCACTTAATTCATCACTCTCCCTAATACTCTTTACCCTCGTGGGGTATTTGTGCACGTTTCTCTTTCCACGCTAGTTCAGGAATTGTGGGATTTTTTTTTATTTGTTGTTTTTCTTTACAGTCGAGTTGGGAGCCTTTTGTGGCATTGGCGCATTCTTCTTCTGGTTTGATGTGGAAACGTACACGGCTTTTGAGTACGTTGTATGTATGGTATATATATGTGTGTATGTTATCAAGCCGCCTGCTTGCTGCTTGTTGTGCGTGGATAATGATCAATCAAACGTGTAGTTGGAGTTTGCCACGCTTTGCCGCATGTAGTTAAAATGGTGGTCTTCGTACCCGACGTGCGGTATGATACTTGCGAACTAGGTACATATACGTACATAGACACCAAGGCAATTGGCAACAAGATAGCGTCAAACATATTCCTCATCAAGCAGTTGCTGCTTCTGCAGTACAAGGGCTGGAAGGCAGAAGGAAGCGCTATCCTGCTTCTGGGGACTCCTGCCTGGGCAGAACAGGCAGCCACGCTCATCATCCCCCCCACGCGTGTTGGTCGCGAAAGCAGCTGACCTTCCAGTGACCTTCCATACCCGCAGGGCCAATTTAGTACATACATGTACCTCAGTATGTATGCATGTAGGCGTTTTTCGGGTGCTTCTCGTCGTATACATACATGGCTTGCTCGATACATATAAAACGCGCTTTGCTGTTCGGTTGCCTTCAGTCCTTTTACATGCCAGCACCTCCTTACACCGTAAACACCATGGCTTCATCCCGTGTCCTACCCAATGTCCCTGTGAAGCATGCCGAATTCATCTCCTATGTTCAATCTCAACCCCGCAAACTGCTTTCGGAGCTCTTGGAACCCTACAAGCAATACGACGCAACCCTCAGAGAGGTCTTCGCCCAAGAGCCTGACCACCCAGCATTGACCGATGGCCACCTCAATATCGTGCCCGTTTTCAATGGGCTCGAGAAACAATTGAAGATACGGGCACGTGACCCCGCCTCCCAGAGCCAAGAAGAGAATGATAGATACGTAATGCCTCTATTCGATGCAGACAGACGTCCGGACGGATCCCCGGCCATTGTCGAATCCTTGGACGAGTTCAAGAACAACTTTGCTATCTTCTGTGAACAGTCGCTCGTAGATCTGGATTGGAGCAATGTTGTGGCTGCTGGGTCATCGGTTGTAACCAGTCTGTTACCCGTTCCCGAGAAATACAAAAACTCCAAGAAAGCTCTTCGCCAGTATTACCACGAATTGCTGGCTCCTGCCTCGGACGTAGACCTCTTCCTTTATGGATTGAGCGAAGAGGATGCTATCAATAAAATTATCGAGATTGAGCAGCGTGTCAAAGACAGCATCCTGACTGAGGTCACAACGATCCGTACCAAGAATGCTATTACGATTGTTAGTCACTATCCAACCCGGCACATACAGATTGTGCTCCGCATGTACAAATCCATATCAGAAATCCTCACTGGCTTCGACGTCGACTGCTCTTGTGCAGCGTATGACGGCCAACAGGTCTATGCTGCACCCAGAGCACTAGCTGCATACATGACGCAAGCAAACACTGTTGATCTCACGCGCCGCTCTCCTTCATACGAGAACCGCCTTTCCAAGTACTCCCGCCGTGGCTTCGAGGTATACTGGCCTCTTCTCGACCGCTCTCGCATAGACCCAACAATATTCGAACGAAACTTTGGGCGAACTGTGGGCTTAGCGAGACTCCTGGTCTTGGAGCGTCTACCGTCTACCAAGGAGCGGGACGCTTATACGGACGACCGCCGACGTGAGCGGGGGCGCCCTGCTATCAACAGGCACCGACAATACCGCTTGAGAGACAATATAAAAGCAGCGCATGAAGACGAGGTCGCAGAGTGGGTTGAACAGGAAGATGTTTCGGACTACCGTGAGCCACTTTGACTCCTAGCGTCTTGAAGCAGTGACTGATAGATTAGATACATTTACCATCCCATATGGCCCACGATATTCCGCGAAGAAAATTGAGAAGCTTCTGTACACACAGGACATACTTCTTAATGCAGAATGGAATAAGAAGAACAAAGATCGTGAGGTTGATTTGCATAGGCACCCTGCATTTTTCGGCTATGCTGAAGACATCATTCATGATTGCTGTGGCTTTTGCCCAAAACCAAAAACCCCGGAAGAAGTTAAAGTTGCAGAAGAGGAAGCAAAAGTCTATGTGTCTGGAAAAGTATCTCTCATCAAGGATGATCCGGGACGGCAAGCAATTGGTACGAGTCCCCTAAAGTGCACAAAATACCCAGGACCTTGGCATTTAAGCACTCATATTGGCGCTCTGGATCCTTGTAAGAGATGGCTTACTGACTCCTGTTCCCCTCTCTAGGCTCCTTCAACCCAATCACCGACAACGACTGGACAGAAATGGCTTACGTGGGCAACACAGCTCGTCTATGCCAGGCTATTGTGGATCAGGACCTGGAACATGTCCAAGACTGGCTGTCACAGGATGGGTCTGATCCGAATTGTCGTGACTATAGTAAGTATGAGGCATTTGAATCCTCGCAATAATAATTAACAAGGTTCTAGCTGGTCGAACTCCCCTACATCTAGCTGTTATGTGCTCATCGCCCGAGATCGTACGTGAACTCATTGACCACAATGCCCGGCTAGTGGCACGACTTGCAGACGGAAGGACGGCACTTCATCTCGCTGCTGCGCGCGGAGACGTGGAGATTGTTCGATTGATCATGCAGAGAAGCGAAAGGAATGAAGCGGACGAGGCCGAGAAAGAAGATGCACGAAAACGATTGCGAAAGGCAAGCGGCGAGGATACAGGGGGAAAGAATGGCCTCTCTAGTGTAAACGAAATGGATGATATTTCCATGATAGGTAAAGAAGAACTTTCGGAAGATCCAGAAGATCACGACGTAGATATGATCGGCGACGATACACACAGCAGAACAACTGGATCGTTCGTGAAAGTTGAAAGTGGACAGCAGAAAGGCGGAGGCAATGTTTCAGGAGAAGATGAAAACGAACCCGATGTCTATGACGGTACGTATCCCCACGGATCAAAAAAGAAGAAGAAACTTATTGTCCACCTATGTGACCTGAGCTTTACTGACCCCAACTGTAGTCAATGTGCTGGCGTGGGATCTTCAGTGCTCACCTCTTCATCTCGCGATCTTGCACGGCAATGTCGACGTTGTCAAAGAACTAGTTCAGAATTTTGGGGCCGATGTCTTGCTACCTATTAAGTTGCTCAACGAGAACGACAAGTCACCTCGAGGAGCCATCTTGACACTCGTTCTCCCCCTAAATTTGCCATTGGACAAGGCCAAGTTGATGACAAAAACTCTTCTTGAGCTTGGAGCTTCTTCGGCACAAGCAGATACCCATCAGACCACTGCGTTGCACTACATCTCATGTTACCAACCAGAACTTCTCGACGTTTTGTTCGAAATGGATCATCCCGCAGCCAAGCGAGCCATCAGTCAAGTTTCTACGCTCCCTTCAGTCTATCGTTCAAGTGCTCAAAGTCCGCTCATGAGCGCGATTACCAAAAAAAACACACTTGCAGCTAGAAAGCTTCTGGGCAAGGGAGCAAATCCGGTTATTGAGTACAAAGATTGGATTGAGGCTCTGGGAATTTACAGTCCTCGTCGTTACGATTCCACCGAGCGCAACCAGAAGCAGTTCCACGAGGAAATCGAGCAGCCCATTGTCCTTGCCATCGAGAACGAGCTAACAGAGATTGCCTCTGAACTGCTCGAGATGGGCAGCGACCCAAATACACTTACGAAGGGCACATGGCGAAATGTAAATTACCAGTATGCGTACGATAATTCCTACGCCTTGCTTGATGTGGTTCGCAGCAAGATCAAAAACTTGAGAGGGAGTTTGAAAATTGAGGTCCCCGAGAAGCCAAAGCTCAGTGTCAAAGAGAACGTAAATTACTTGGAGGGTTTCGAAGAGAACACTTACGCCTATTTCGTCGCAACAAAACAACTGCGAGACGCTGAACGGAAAGACAGTGACTGCATGAAGAGATACGAGTTGTTGTTGAAAGATTACGAGGCAAAACAGAAAGAAGTGAAGCAGAGAGAAGAAGCGATCCAAGATTCAATTCACAAATACGAAGAGCTGGAGAAATTGTTGCTAAGCAAAGGAGCAAAAACATTCCAGGAGCTTTATCCAAAGCTTTATAAAAAACGGAAGAATTATGGCCGGCCAACTAAATGGGGATTACCCGCATTCGCAGTCGATCTGAATTTCTCGGTGCATGACCTGGGAGAAGAAACAAAGAAGGCTTACCCCAAACTGTAAGTTGAGAATACCCGATAGTAAAATTGGCTGGCAAATAACCCCATTATAGTTTCCAGGCTGTCTGGGACAACGATGTCGAGACCGTCAAATCTCTCACGCTATCTTCATGGGGAAATGGAAACAAGCCATTGATTGTGACAGTCAAAGATTCCATTGGGTGTTCGACGTTTTTTATAGCAGTGATGCGTGGACATTATGACCTTGCACGTGTCCTAGTTGAGATTTCATACGCGCAGTATGAACCAAAAGAGAAGGACAAGCCCAAGAACTATCGAATTGCCGACCAAGAGGACGATGATGATGATGGAAGTGACATAGGCATCTGCGAGACAACAGTAGATGACAGATTCACGATCGAAAATATCGGCGAGGTCAGCATGGAAACGAAGACCATCACATCTCCACTCTCATTCATGGATTCCCATTTCCCTGCCAGCCATTACATGAAGCTGTTTTCTCCCCATGGAGACCACGTCACCTACGGCACAGATGGCAAAAAGGCCGAAATAGAGTCATCTCTCTCTCTGGAACTCTTAGCAATCACAATCAACGATATGGCCTTATTTTCCTTCCTATTGGATCTCAAAACCAAGTGGGCAAATGTCATCAACAAGGACTTAGGCGAGCCTTCTCAGCCTGCCTCATTCCTATACGGGCATTTCTTCCTGGCCGTCAAATGGGGCCGAGTAGAGATCCTGGAGGAGATGATCAGGCAAGGCGGGGCTGGTATGGAGCTTGCGTCTCTCGTGAAGAATTCCGGGACGCAATATCGGGAAAAGACAAAATCCTACCAAGGTCTGACTGTCCGTGGAAAGAAGCGATCGGATTGGGTTGATGCTGCTCGAGGTAAAGGCGTCGAACATATTTCCAATATAAGCCCGCCGCTTTTAAAAGCTGCTCTCATAGGCAGCTTACGAAGTGTCGAGTGGTTTTTGAGTGATATACCTTACAGACGCTATCTTGACTTTGCAGAGGCAAACAAAAACCAAAAATTTATCGCTCATCTCAACAAGAGCGGTGGTGGTTTTGAAAAAGTACTCCAAAAGTGGTTTTATGCGCGTCGTAAGTTTCTCCTGTCAATGGGAGGTAATGGATACTAACATGTGCTCAGGCGAGCTGGCTCTTCATTGTGCAGTGAAGATGCAGTGGGGTGAAGAATCGACCAAGATTGTCAAGTATTTGTTGGAGATTATGCCTGAGTCTCTCAATGTCAAATCAGCCAATGGACAGACGCCCCTAGCTCTTGCTTTCGCGCACCGCCGCCTCGACGCTGCCAAACTTCTTATCAATGCCGGCGCTGATCAAACCACTCGGGACAATGAAGGCTGTAATATCCTCCACCACCTTCTCCACACTGGCAGTAACGAAGAAGACAACCCCGATCACTGGCAACCCTTCCTCGACCTCATCGACAAACGTCTCGTCTCTTCTCTACTAACGGAACGCTGCTCTCGAAATCCAGGCTCCCTCACGCCACTTAACAAGTGGCTACATTTTTCCGGGTATAAGCAAACCAACCAGTTCCGTGCATTGCTCGCATATGCAGCTCCTACCAACAACGGACACCTGGAGCTCTTCGATTCCACAGGCGACACACCGCTACACTATCTCGTTAGAGAGAGGAAAGCTTCCTACCTCAAAATTGCACTGGAGCACCGCCCGGATCTCTTGTTCCGCGAAAACTCAGTCGGCCGCACACCCTACGAAATGGCCGAGGATAACTACATTTCGAGCTTTGTTCGAGAGCCTCTTGATGTCGGCAGCCTCCGCCAGAGCGACCAGAGACAGTTCGTAAGTTATCGATCCTTCGCAAATCATCGATCTCGAACAAGTCATCGAGCTCGAGATTGGGAGCTTGGTGAACAGTATTTATCACAGAACGGAGCGCCCGCCGAGGAAGTGTGGAGGATTTGCAAAGAAAAAATGGATAGCCTGCTCGCGGACGACGAACAGCAGCAGCAGCAGCAACAGCATCAGCAGCAGCCCATGAGTCGCCACAAGAGGAAACTAGTCAGTTTGAACGAGGCCAACGAGGTTGCGAAGCGATTGGCCGCGAAGAAACGGTATATGAAGACCGATGCGGGTGAGGACGGTGACGGTGGTGCAAAGGACGATGATGGCTCGGATGCTGGTGCGGCGCAGGAATCTGAGTCGGTGCTGGGCGATGAGATAAGTCATCCCTCTCACTGGAAGTGATTTGCGTAGATGATGATGGGTTGTTGCTAGTTTATATTAGACATATTTCTTCTTCTTTTTCTCTTTTCTTCGATTTTATGGGGGGGTTCTTTTACGTCGCTCTCTCGTATGTACATGTGTAAATTATCTCATCCTACCCTTCTTCTTCTTCACTCTGTCTGCCCAACCAACCCCATCATCCGTCGATCTACCTACCCAATCACTTTATTTTCGGCCGGTTTTTGGTCCTGTTATATCGTATCCTCCCCCCCCTTCCCCCTCCTCATCACTCTTTGGAATTTTCTGCATTGTCTTTCGGTCCTCTCTGCCCTTTTGTGTTGGGGAGTTTAACATGTGTTGGACTGATTTTTTGTTTCTTTCATGGAGTTTACTTCCCCCCCCCCTCCTTATCTTTTATCTTCAAATCTTTTAACTTTATACGTCGTATGTGTATATATATTTCTATTGTACACACGGGGAAAGTACCCCTGTTATATCGATGTAGTGGTCGGGCGATGCGGTCGCGTGCGTGCGTGGTTTGTTGTTCATGCGCGGGCGGCGGTGAGATATGTGTTTTTTCATGTTGTATGTGTTCATGCTTTGGATACGTATGTATGTATGTATGTGACGCTACTTTTGTGTGGTTCTTTGTGTTTTTTCCCGGGTTTCACGGTCGCGTTCGGTTGTTGACGATTGGCTTGACGGTTTTCGTACTGGTGAGGTAAAAGGTAATGTGTGTGTGTGTGTGTGTGTGTGTTGATGTCTGGACAGAGAGAGAGAGAGAGCATGCATTTGGATGTAAATTGTTGCTCGGTTCGCGCGCGCGCGCGCTGTAGATAGATATGTATTACTGCTGGGGAGGGTGGTTTACTTGCGTCTGATACCGCTAATAATCCAATGGGATTGCCCGTTGCGATGATTGCATCGAACGAATTGTGTGTGTATTATATGTGCGTGTAGGGAGGAGGAAGAGAAGGTGAGGGAGGGGTATTTTCGTTGTCGTTGTTGTCGTCGTCGTGCCGGGCGTGTGTTTGAGCGGGTTGCGTGCGAGTTGTTTGTGTGATGCTGGTGTGGAGGTATTCGAAAGAATTTTATTTCTGCGTGTGGGTGTATGGTATCGATAGACACGCGTGCGGTGGGGTGGATATGTGCAAGATTTGATTTCCGTGCGTGGAGGGTTTTTTTGTTTGGAGATCGTTGGTGCGGTTGTTGTTGTTGGTGTGAGGTCAGTTTTTTTTTTTTCGTTTACTTAAACAGAGACGACAGCTTGAGGTGAGCGCATTTTACAGGCACACATTGGACAGCGACATACTATGGATATGGATTTTTGTGGAATTAGGAATTTTGGTATGGGGAATTTATATTCGTGAGGTTTAGGGTGAATTGGCAAAAGGTTGGTCTACAATGCATTTGAGTGTGATTTGAGCGGATGGTAGGTAAGGTATTCTGGTTATGATAGCTATGATGAACGAAGATATATCTACCCATGACACAGTTCGCAACAATGTAACTTGGATTTATCTATAGTATATGTAGAGTATGTTACCGAGTACATGATTGCAGCCAAGTGCTTTTGTTTCTGCAGTGTTGAGGTCGAAGGTGATTCTACTTTGTATCCTACTGCCATGCATTACTATGTTCATGAGATTTCCAGCCATTGACTTGTGTGAGGTCAATTTAAGCATTCTAGCGGTGAACATCTAGCTTGTGGTGCTTCTGTCTAGTCCCAAAATGAGCATGTCGTCGCTCAGGCGTGGACGGACGACTTGCGTAGCTTGTTCGTTGCTCACGACACACACACCCACACTCTTGCTCCTCTGCCTCAATAACCTGAAACCTGCCCACGCTCTTATTGTGCGGCAGCAAACCACGATCGAGCGCCTATTGAGCTTTACCCTCCAGCCAACCACAGTCTTCCGCCGTTGGTGCTCGACAATAGCTGGTGTGGGACTTGCTTGCGCGCACGGACTTCACCGTCCCATTGCAAGGTTTCCTGGCTCCTCACTTCTCACTCTCACCACCCGCGCAACTCAAGATGTGTGAGACAGCCAATTATCTTGCAGCTCTTGGGCTGTTGCCAGGCTCTCATCATGCCTTCAATAGGCTCACTCCTATTGTCGGTCCGGTCCTCTGTCTGCTCACCTATTGTGTCTCACTCTCATCTTCACGTTCATCTCTTGCACAATAAGAGCGAGCTGCCAGCAGCCTCAACCCTCATCAGTATAAATTGCAGACTCCCCCTCTTTGCCTCCTCTCCTTCTTTCTCCAGACCCATTTTTGACGACTTCAATTCTATCATCACGACTTCTTTTCCTTTGGCGGCTTTTTAGCTTTCTGATACCCATTGCTTCTCTATCTTGCTCTGTTCCAGCCTTGACGGCAGCATCCCATGCTTGATACCCACTTCTTCACTATCTTCCTCTGCTTCAGCCTTGACGGCAACATCTCATACTTGATACCCATTGCTTCTACTCTCATACCCCTTGTTTCGGCGTTGACCCGTCTCTCTTTGACTATCTTCGACAAACACATCATTCTAATCCATTATCTTCATATTCCCTCTGATTCACCACCGAGTTTGACCCTTTGAGACCGGTTCTCCTTACTTTCAATTCACCATGAGTGACCTCTACGACCAGAATCTCTACGGCACCGGTGCTTCCTACTCTCCTTCTCACCAGCTCCCCCCTTCCACCAACTTTGCTGAAGACCAGGCTCTCTTCCAGAGCATGATCAACAATGGCATATTCGACGTCATTGCGAATGGTGACCCTGTCAACAATTCCAATGACATTCAAGATCCGGTCAATTTCGACGAGTTTTTGCAATTCGACGACACTGACGATGCTGGCAATAATGACAACAACAACTTATCTTCTTCCGCTGAGTCCATCAACCCCGACAATTCCAACAGCCTTCAAGTCCCCCTTAACTTCGGTGACTTGGTGCAATTCGATAACACTGAGCATGTTGGCAATGTTGACGATAGCAACTTCACGGAAATGAACAACAATGCTCAAGGCACTATTGATCTCAACTCTTCCTTCACACAACCCGACAACATTCACAACAATGAGACTGCTGGCAGTGATAACATTGATGATCTCACGAGCTTCATCAATTCCCAGGACACTATCGATCTCGGTTCCTCTTTCACTCAGCCCACCACTATCGATCTCAATTCCTCTTTCACTGAATCCACCACTATCGATCTCAACTCCTCTTTCACTGAACCCACTGCTATCGATCTCAACTCCTCTTTCACTCAACCCACCATCCCGGAGATATCCAGCAGCAGTGGTATCCTTGATGAGTCGCTTGCTTCTATGAACAGCGAGTTGGCACTTCCAGAAGCTCAGGGTAATCACCATGCAGCTCAGCAGCTTCCTTCGTCGCCTCCTCAGCTTGCCTCTCAACCGATGCTTCCCCCCATGTCGGAGCCCATGCCACCGCAAGCATCAGATCCAATCCTTCCGACGATGAACTGGACCGATGCTATGGAACACTGCCACAAGCTCGCTGAAGCTGCTATGACTTCACTTCGTGCTCGCTTCAACATTTCTGCTCCTCCTCCTGGTACGTATACTTGGATACAAAGTACATCGAGACACCATGTTTTATGGCGTTTTGTAACTTTGACACTCTATCCCATTATCTCAAGTTGATCTTTACTGACTTAGTTTTCAGACTTCAATCCTCAGCAATTCCCATTGCTTGCTTCATTCCAGGGTATTGGCACACCTGCTGAGACGGTTCCCACCAACAATGGTAGAGCTCCCAACCGTAGCCAAGCAAACCGAGAGCGCCTTTCAAGCAACACGAAGACCTTCCTGTCCGAGAACTTTCCAGTTGAGGAATATCAATTCAGCAACCGCCATTATTCTGCCTCCTCGACTTCAGTTCCTGTTCCACAGGTTGCTCCACACAGAATTACCAAGCGCGGAAACAATGGTTCTCCCTCTTCTCATCATCACACGTCTCCAGTGTCGACCATTCCTGCGCTTCAGTCCAGTACTCAAGTCTCTGGCAATGGCATTTCCGGCACCAAGAAGCAGAAGATGACCAAGAAGTCCAAGTTGCCCAAGCTCCCAGTCAACATAAACCCCATCGACTACACACCAGCTCCTCATGTCCATTACCGCCCCGATCCCGCCCGTGAGATCCCCGCTGTCCCAAAGACCGATCAGAGCGACCACCCTTCCAACAATGCTGTCCCCATCTATGGACCCTACCAGGGATTCTTCAAGAACATGGAGCAAGCCAAGACCTTCCGGGAGCAAGTCCGCATTGACCCCAAGCAAGCCTTGGACCTTGAGAGGGTCATGACCCACGGTCAAGAGTACTGGGTCCGCCGCATCTACGCCGCCATGATCGACACCTCGACAATCCTGGACAGTGACAAGTCCATCCACGTCACTCGCTTCACGGAGCCCGGCAAGGCGGTCTGGCACCCGCAAGATCTCGAGGCCGCCGCCTGGAACGTCCTCGAGCAGTGCATCCTCGTCCACACGCGGGGCTGGAACCGCGCCCACGCCCTCCACCAGGACATCAAGCGTGGAAACAAGAAGGACGTCGGTCCTCACATCGAGGCGCGCCTCGAGAAGATCTGCGAGGTGATCCGGGGCCACAAGGCCTGCGTGGACGACGTCCTCCGCGCGGCAGTCGAGCTGGAGCTCCTCGCCGACAACCCAGTCGCGAGGGGCTCCACCAAGGACTCCAACAACACCGGCAACAAGAGCCGGGCAAAGGCCCTCGGGAAGGGGAGGATTTTGTTGAAGATGGAGGCGGAGGCGGAGGCGGAGGCGGAAGCTGAGGCCGAACAGGCCGAAGCTGAAGCCGAAGCCGATGATGCCTAGATGGAGAAAAGGCTTCGGCCTTAGATAGATTTTCTGATGATTGGTAACCTGAACCATCCAACGAGAGATTATAGACGAAAATTATAAAAACCCCAAAAAAAAAGTTTAAAAAATGTGTGCCATATATCTCGATGTTTTGTGATGTTTGTGTACTAATTGTTCTATGTAAGTTACATAGGTTCTAACTGTGTGATTGCTACCCACTTGCCACTTTCACTACTTTATTTATCATATTATGACTCTTCATTCTACCTCCGCGCACACTGCTAATCCCTTAGTTTTATATCCCTAGTTATTTTATAACACTTCTGTAAAATTACTCACCTTCTATTGTAATGTATTAGCAGCCTAGCCTATAAATTATGTTGTAATCCTACAATATACTATTACGTCTTAATACATTTACCTTATTAAGATAATAGATGATACGATAATAGATTATAGCAATTCTCTAGTACTATAGTAGATTATGTATCGTTGGGGCTAATTACAAAGCCCCTAAACCGTATAGTTTACATAGCATATTGGTATCCTTAGATATGCAATCTTATATCTATAATTCACGAGTAGGAAAGGACTTAGTGTACTTACAAAGAAAGTAAGAGCTTCTAGTGAAGTCTTCTGTATACTACTGTATTTTAATCTTGGCCGGTTTTCCCTTTAATTTCTCAGCTTCTTTGAATCTTACAGTAGAAATTCTTACTCCTTTTCACTTCTCAGCGCCTTTAGAACATCCATGTATCCAACGCTTCGGGGATTAATTAAGATCGTAATCTCTACATCTCTCTATTTATCTTTCTTTATAACAGATTTATTAGGAGGATCTGTTCGAGGATATGTGATAGATACTCTATTCGGATAAGCCAGTAGGAAAGCATCCACACTGAACCTTCTCAATCGGTTCATTGGCCCGAGGACGTCCAAGATATCAACGTCCTGCAAACCGAGCTCAGGCATATTTCTGCTATTTACTTGATCATAATTTTTACTGAAAATTATCTAACGCGGTTGCATATAAGCTACAATGCACTCACATTGGTGTACTATTCGTAATAGCTGTCCAGAACTGAAGAAGTATTTTTCAAGCCAAGATCATGATGGTAACCTGACCTCAACAACGATAGATTGCAATTTCGGAACCAAACTTTACCAATCAAAATTGACTATCCAGAATTTGAATCTCGATACAAAAAATGTAGTGTCGTACATAAATGGAAGTCAAGGCATCAATTCAATGTTTGTCATGGATTGGATGACATAAGCGAACCAGCGGGCCGGGAACGTGTTTGGTTGTGTTGCGCATTTACCTACTTGCTTGGATTTATTGAAGCTAGGCGCCCCACTGTTTTGCCCGCCCGCCGCTCACCTAGACTGCCTGTCTATCTATCCACGGCCGTCACATTGTTGTTTCCAAGTGCTCGACATTCAGCCTGTTCGTCGCTCGCCCATTCCACCATGCAGTCGCTGCCCGAATCGCGCCAGCAGTCCTTCGAGGAGCTCTACGGCCCGCCAGAGAACTTCCTGGAGATCGAGGTCAGCCCCTCTATACCCTGACGCCCAACCTCCCCCCGCCAAAGCTCACCCACTGACTCTCCCGTCCGTCCCCACAGGTTAGGAACCCGATGACACATGGAGTAGGCCGCGGCATGTATACCACTTATGAGATTGTAATGCGCACCAATATCCCCGCCTTCAAGCTCAAGTCGTCCACCGTTCGTCGCCGTTACAGCGAATTCGAGGCCTTCCGCGATATTCTAGAGCGTGAATCCGCGCGCGTCACCATACCCCCGCTTCCTGGCAAGGTCCTTACAAATCGTTTCTCGGACGATGTTATTGAGCACAGGAGGGAAGGTTTGCAGCGCTTCCTGCAGATTGTAGTGGGTCATCCGCTGCTGCAGACAGGGAGCAAGGTGCTGGCAGCGTTTGTACAAGGTCTGTTTCCTTCTACATCTACTTCCTTCTCTTCGCAAGCTAGGGGAGCACCACACTGACAATTGCATTCTATAGATCCAAACTGGGACCGCCATGCGTGGTAGTGATGCTCGGTGGGCGCCCTTATGAATGCTTTGACAATTTTCCTTTACGATTGGTCACGCGACATGACGAAAGTATACGCAGCAGCTCCCAGAAATGCAACTAAATATATCTGGAATACCTTTATGTTTCTTGGAAGCACTTGGTATCGTTCGGAGAGCATGTGCTGCACCTGGGTAGCTATTCCTGTAGGCTTTCCTTTTGGGATGACGTCTGTTTCTATGTAGATTGTTCATCGTTTCACGTATACCCTTCCCCTCTGCGAATGACATTCCGTATCTTCCGTCTCACATATTGGCCAGTCTTTTCCCAGTTGATATTTCTTGTCTACTCATTTCTGTGCGACTTGTACCTCAATCTAGTTTAGGACCCCAGAAAAGTAGTTTATTCCAAAAAAACAAAAAGTCGGGAAATACTAGGATCGTCTACATCAAAGTGCAGTGCATTCAGCATGTACCTATCGTACAGATTATGAATGCTTATTAGTCGGAGTGAAAGCAGCCACGCGCTAGTGAGCTTCCCGGATTGGAATGGCGCGGGGGTGGAGAAATTTTTGGCCTTAAAAAGACAACCCACCCGTCAGGAAATAATTAGGTGGATTCATCTAATCATCCTGCATATCATTGACCAGAATGGGTGTTCCTTCAACTCAGGCCTCAAATGCCATCATCTATTTGACCTATGGCGCATTCTTGTGAGTGTGCCGACTCAGGCGCAGCAGTTATCGTGATCTAACCTTGCACAGAGTAACGGGGTGTTACATTGCGTGGCGCTTGCGACACCAATCGAAGACGGAATGGCTGTCAAGTAACAGAACACAGAAGGGTTAGGATACCAAACCATTGTTCATCTGCGTTGCTGGGATTTCCTTACTTAGCAAATGTTTAATGTTTCAGAATGACGTGCAGGAACGTGCTGACGTATAGCAGGCATTCCACTGGCTCTCAACTTTATCGCAGCGGGTGAGTGCACCAAAGCGACAGCACTTCAGATATGAAGAGCGGCGGCAGCATCGGTACCACGGCATTGAATATCAAGCCGTGACAATTCCACACTAGCATTTGCGGATGAAGCGCAAGGCAATCAGCAATCGAGACGGGTAGATCTGGGCAATAGGTTCGTATTTGAGATCCTGAGCAGATGTTTGCCTCCGTAGTTCTTTGCCTTGAATCCGTTTCACGGGTTGAAGGTGATCAATAACGGGGTAAATGATCTGCGCGGCTACACTGCGGGCGCGGAGCCGAGGCTGTGTTTGATTGAAGATACCAGACTGTGTCTTGTCAATTAACGCAGCCAAAGCAAAGCTGAGAAGTACCGTATGAACTCGATCAAGATAATACTTGCGTGAGGAACGTGCTGCCGCTACTCCCCCCCTGAACCCCCTTCTTTGCACAAGACGCTGACGTAGGCATTTCTAACAAATAGCTCTTGGGTCCGGTATCTTGTTTACTTACCCCCAGATTGCCACCATTGCTGGTGTGCAAGGGCTGGTTGTATATGCCCTCTCTTCCTCGCTCCCACTTCTGGTCTTTGGATTCCTGGGCCCGATCATCAGACGCAAATGCCCTGAAGGATTCGTTCTCACCGAGTGGACTCGCCAGCGATATGGATCCATTGGTGGACTTTTCCTCAGTATCTGCACTCTTATAACCATGTTTCTTTACATGGTCGCGGAACTCTCTGCACTCCAACAGATTGTCAATGCTCTGACTGGGCTCAATGGACTGCCTGTTGTCATTGTACAGTGCGTAATTACGACTATATACACATGTAAGCACCTCGCATCTAGATGTAGATGTGATAACTAATAGGTTGTATAGCGCTTGGTGGCTTCAAGGTTTCCTTCTTCACGGATAACATTCAAGGAGCCATGGTCATTGGTCTCATCATTATTGGTGTTATCTCCGTCGGCGTGGAAACGAAAATCGACCGATCTTTGATCGACCAGTCTGGCTACCTCGAAGCCAGTCTACTAGGGTGGCAGTTGATTTATATCCTTCCTGTGGCCATTTTAACCAATGATTTCTTCCTTTCTGGCTTCTGGATGCGTACATTCGCCGCACGTACCGACAAAGATCTTTGGATTGGAGTCAGTATAGCGAGCTTTGTTGTTTGTGTCATTCTGACTCTCGTCGGTGTCGGGGGGCTTCTCGCCGCGTGGTCTGGAGCTTGGTCAATGGACGATGCAGAGAACGGTTACCTTGCCTTCTTCCTCCTCCTCGGCCAGCTCCCAGGGTGGGTTGTCGGAATCGTCCTTGTCATGGTCGTCTCACTTTCAACCGCAGCCTTCGATAGTTTCCAGTCCGCTATCATATCGACTGGAAGCAACGACCTTTTCCGCAACAAGCTCAACATCTGGGTCATCCGCGCCCTTGTTGTTGCCTTGATTATCCCGGTTGTTATAGTCGCACTCAAAAGCCCTGACATTCTCCAAATCTTCCTTATTAGCGATTTGGTCAGTGCATCAGTCGTTCCTTGTTTGGTCATTGGCTTGTCCGACAGGTTCTATTGGTGGCGCGGCTTCGATTTCGTTGTTGGAGGATTGGGCGGAATCTTCACCATCTTCCTCTTCGGACTAGTGTACTATGACGGCAACGCTGATCTAGCCAGCAAGCTCCTTCTGCTTGAGAATGGATTGTACGCGGAGGACTGGAGCGCTTTCGGTGAGCTTTACATTCTATCTCGCGTCTTACATGTCTATTAATACAATCCCCCAGGTGCCTTTGTAGCGGCTCCTATTGGCGGCTTGCTGTGGGGTTTTGGAGCTTGTGGTCTCCGCTTGGCTACTCTCTACGTCCTCTCTAGGGTCAAAGGCCATCGGTTTGACGCGCTCGACCGACCAATCCTTCACACCCGCTTCCCAGACTCTTCCGACGACAGGGAGGCAGAGGGTGTGCTTGAGCAAACCGATGGTGTGAAAGCAGGAAGGTTTTTTTAAGCCAGTGCATTATTGACCTGGCAAAGCCGACAAGATGGAGATAGTGATCGTGGCGGTTAAGAACGTGTGGACACAGTAATGGATTGTTGGCATATATTAGGTGAATGGGGACGTGATTTTAGAATGGATCAGGAGATGTAATCTCATAGCAACACTCGTTATACTTCTATTGGTATTGTTAATCCGAATACGCATTTACTATGCTTTATACCTAATATTTTCTGAGCCTCCTATGTCTGTTAGGTCATATTGACATGCGTCCATCGGAACCGGGTATTATCGTTTTTATTTACTGTGTTGAACGCTTTTGAATTACAATACACTTCGAAACAGATAAAATACTCCAACATACAGTGATAGTGGTGACCGAATGACGAAGTGCTTAGCGCGTCTTGGCGTTGCTTCCAGATGAAGAGTCTGAAGGGTACGTTGCCCCATGTCAGCACCGACAGGCAGCGACTAATACTTAGTGAACATTATACCCAGACACCTAGCCTTTCACTTCACTCTTCATTGGGTATCTTGCCCTTCCTTTTCCCGTACAAAATCTCCTCTTTTAAAATTTTGCTACCACCCACCAGTGCCCCGCGTTCAAAATGCAGATGCCTGACGTGCCGGTCAATGTCCCCATTGACGACCCAAATGCAGACACAGAATGGTGGGGCATTACATGCACCCAAAACTGCAAGACAATGCTTACAAGTATGGCGACAGGAATGACATTCTTCGAAAACATGGGGTGATACCCGAGAAACCACCTTCTCCAACGCCAATGATCGAAGAGGCGTTGGAGGAAGCACGCAGGCTTGCCCATGAGAATCGTTTGGAGGGCAAGGATCTTGACGAATTAGCTGAGCTGGAGGACGATGAGGATGACGACTTTCTTGAGCAATATCGGTATGGCCGAGTGCTACCCCAAGCTCCATACAGCTCACTTGATTCGTATTCTGTCTAACCTTGGTCATGCAGGCAAAAGCGCATGGCTGAATTATCTACGATCTCCAATGCTTCAGTGTATAACCAAGTCTATCATATCCAAAAGCCTGACTATTCACGCGATGTAACCGAAGCCTCGAGTAAGGCCTACATCCTGGTGCTCCTTACTTCTTCTCATGGCACCAACGTCGAGTCGCGTGTCATCACCGAGATCTGGAGAGAATTGGCCCAACGCTTCGGGGATGTGAAGTTCTGTCAGATTCGGGCCGATCTCTGTATAGAAGGCTATCCCGACAAAAACACGCCTACGGTACTTGTTTACAAAGATGCCGACATCAAGAAACAGATTGTGACGTTGCGCGAACTAAATGGACCACGCACTACATCTGAAGGTAAGTGCTTTCATTCTACTTCACCGATATATATTTGCAGCACCAGCATCCCCACCTGTATACTGCGAATCCTTCAAGCCACAGGCCATCTGCCAGTACATATCTCAACCCAATCACCCATCTTTACCCACTGTACTCTTTCTATGCTGATCCTTGTTGGCGTGGGCAGATATGGAGAAGGTACTTGTCGACATCGGCGCTGTCCAAATAGGCGACTCCCGTCTACAGCGCAACAAATCCAAAGACACAGATACTTCAACTAGCAAGATACGGCAAGGCACGACGGCCGGAGACCCTGATGATAGCGATTGGGACTAGTGGCTGTAAAACATATGAGCGAATTTGATACCAAGAGGTCGGGATTTGACTTCCACTTATACCGCCTTTTGCGTTCTACACCCTTTTTGCCAGTGTTGTCTACCTAAAGTTCTGCTCTGTTGTTGGTCTGATCGTGCGAGGATGTTGCAACTCAACAAATAACATATCGCCCCGCATTAACCACATATAGGAGGATTAAAACAGACAAGCCACTCTAAAATAGAGGGACAGCAAAATCCTTATGCAACAAAAATGGCTTGGGCCATACGCCCCAAGCAGGCGCCCCATGCCACACTTCTGGACGGTAAAACCACATCACGGCTATAGAATTGTCCCCGGTATTGCATCGGAACCCATCACTCATCACATACATACAGTAGCATCCCACGAGCTTATGCACCCGCCGTAGGATGCAGAAGAACTAAATTACCCCGCCAATAGGACTTCCCTCGCTTGCAGGAAGTCATCGTTACCTAACCACCACCCTTGCCTCACACCGCTTATCTAACGGAATACACACAATAACTGCAGTGCTGACACTGAGCTGAACCGGCTTACATTGCATGAAAATACATATACCCTGGCACATGCAGTATGCAAGCACTGAAAAAGGTTATATACATGCCCACGCAGGCGCTAATCGATTCTCACCTCGTATCCAAACTTCACCAACACCAGCCCTACCACACACTCTCTCTCGGTAAATTTTACCTGTATGGCGCGTGAGAAACGACGACAAAGTCCCCGCAGGGCGTAAAAAGCGACGCATGGCAGATAAAACCTACTCTTACATCCTTGTTGCTCTGTTTCGTTGTCATTCTACTATACCGCCCATTCATTGCCCTCCGGAGCTCGTGGCCGGAACACGAAGTAACGGGTAATATCGCAACGGCAAGTCTTATTTGCATGCCCAATTTTGTTCCACAATGGCTAGGTGTATCTTGGTGCCTTGCTTTGTATGGACCTTCCTTGTTTAGACTATCGTGCTCGTATAGCCTTAGCTCGGAAATGACCACGAAGCATGCGGGTTATTTCCATGCAATTGAACATGTTAACACGCACAATCAGCACACTGCCTTCGTTTTATGGTATCACTTGAAAGGCGAGCAATAATTATATCCAGACGACCTTCCTAACATCATAACTGACTGCTCCTTTTCTGCATACCTCGAGATATCGCACACTAATATGTTTGCATCATCTCGATGAGTATCTTGCGTCGGAATCCGGGCCCTTCATACACCGAGAGCAGATATAGCAGTCTTTCAGTAAGCAAATCGCGTCACTTTCTAAGGTTTCTGCATGCAAAAAGCCCCTTCACAAAGACTCACTGATTCGACAGTTCTACCCCAGACAGGCAGTATGCATGCATCTGTTTACACACTGACCCGTCTCCTATCAACAATCACGCCCACTATTGAAAAGCATCATCAGTTTCAAAAGCCCCACGTATTTCTCTGACGTCAAACACGCGGTGTAACCATTAAGGCGGGAGATGGGTATGTGACCACTTGTCAAGGGATCCTGTTCAGGACTTGCATTCGGCCAAGAATTTCAGTGTAGCAAGTTTTGGGGAGATACTACTTGTATTGCCTTGCTTTCGTATTCATGAGAGGTAGGATCGCTTTCGCATTCATAAGAAGTTAGATACGCTCAAATTTCTGTTTTGCTCGCAAGTGTGATGACGGGGGTGGTCATCTGCAGTTGTTACGCTGTCTGTGCTGGGGGGGGAGCAGACTGTATTTGGTGGTTGTCAGTAAAGATACTAGGGTATATGCTACTCCCTAGAAGAGGTGTCGAGATTGAGAGCTATTTGATATCCGTGTTCATCCAGGATGAACCGCTGTGTGGTGACCCTCATTGGAGGACTTCATGTAATCTGTTTTATAGGCTATCGAGCAACTATCGCAGGGGAATACATATGCATGTAGCAGCTATCCCAAGTGCACTAAGATTTTATTCCCGCAAATCATGCGATAGCTATCTTTCCTCTCGTGATAAGGGAAAGTAGACTATATGGACCTCTGACGTTGCATGGTGGTACAGACATCACGTGGTCTGATATATCAATTTCAAATGTTCTTTAGGTACCTGTATGCACGTGGACACATATACAGTTTGAGATCCATTCATTGCATACTTTTAATATGAATAGTTACCCGATTTTGGACTAATTCATTCAAGTCCCGCAGTCGGAAAGTCTTTTGCAACATTGATGTATATTTGACGTTGTCACGTGTGCGAGGGCTGTTGTTATCGCCACAACTCCTGAATTAATTACATAATGAACTTCTCGTCTACCTGTATAGAAAGTCCCGTCCAAACTCTCAATGAAACTCGCGTGTCATTACGGGAGTATAACCGCATGGGAGTGAAGAATCTTAGTGGAGACGAAACGGGAAACCTCTTCCTAATCGCTAAAAGGAAGGACGTGAATCTTGCTCAGGCTCTTCGATCCTCGCTCAAGGAAAGTACCATACATGATCCGTCGGACATCAATGAATATGGTAATAACCTCTCGCCTTCTCCATTCAAACAAACGCCCTAACCTCAGACTCGCTCCTTCCCGCTCCACTCACATCGGGGGATCCGACGCTTGGGGGACGGACGAAACAATCTCCCAACTAAACCCAACTGGAAGAAGCGAAAAAAGAAGCCAAATCCCTCGAAAGCCTGTTAATCCTCCGATTCACAATAGCCTTTTTCCGTCGGGTCGGGCTCGGTCAGATGGCCAGATGGCCAGAGCGGAATGAAAGGGGAAGGGGGAAGGGGTTCAATAAGGCAACAGTAAGACATAGCAAGGCGGAAACCTGTGTATTCGTTTCCGCACGAATGACACCTTCTATCAAGGCTGCGTATGCTGCGGGGCGTAAGTACCTGGTTAGTTAACTTCCGTCGCAGGGGGGAACACGCCTCGTTACATCTCTTACCACTGCTCTGGGTACACAGTGAGTGAGTTTATAGCATGATCTTCCTTTGTGCGTTCCCCTTTGAACGGACAAGTCAGAACGGAATGTACCCAAACTTCCTCATGACTCGTCTCGAGGACGTAATTGAGATATCCACCTTTCGCCCCTGCGCGCAGGAGGTGTATATGTACGTGTCAGTTTCGCCCGACGCCCGGCTCGGTTCTCTCGGACTAATCCCCCCCACACACACCAATACGCAGCAGCACATATGAGATGATTGGTCCGTAGATCCTCTTTCTCTTTGCGTCCATGTGTGAGCTCCAATTAACAGCAGGTATCGGCTGCTTCCGAGACCGGGATTCGGACACTGTGTGCAGGCAGAAAACAGTAGCGTCCTAATAGGGTATGCACGGCGATTCTATCGTACGAACAAACAAAGATCCGTTCCATTCTAATCTCTTACTAGATCAATAGTGGCAGCTTGATCGTTGGTGTGTTGGTGGTGGCTCGTTAAGTTTCGTGCTCACACATCCAATTCACGCACTGGCGTGTTTGGGATAGCTGAACTGCGCCAGTATTGCATATGACATAATTTAAGCGCCCCTATAATCTCAGTTTGAAAATGTATTGAGCGAGTTTTAGACTGAGCTCTGAGGTCAGCGCAGGTGAAAAGCACATCGGCGTGGGCGTATAAGTTGTTGTCTCGGTATAACTGGTGCCGTAGTCATGGTGGCGGAGGTAGACAGGAGACGTTCCATTGTATTGATTTTCAAATTCTATTTTATTTCATTTTTTTTCTTGGAGGATTGACTAATACTGTCAACAGTCTTTCGAGAAACACAATACTACAACAACTTGCTTGTGTTTCCCTTTTGCCTCGCTAATAACAACTACATTTTTTAAAGTTAACTTACATGGCATACCGTGGCCCCCATGATGTACTCACGAATGAATATTAATTAATGCATCTGGTCTAAATTGCTAGAATAAGCCAAGACTTATTTCCCTACATTGAAAGTGTCGCGCAGTAAGCACAGTAAGCAGGCGCTGTTCAAACAGCGGATAAGCGACACTCTTGATGTCTTGGGGCGAAACATATACCGACTGATAGGAACGTTTTACTTGCCCTATGCACGCCCTACGCTTGTCAGATTTCCCCAGGGGAAACTTGGGATATAGACTGGGTAAGGGGGGTTAGGGGTTGGATCATTCAATGTCAAGGCTTGGCTAGTCTCCTAGTGTATGTATAGCCACATAGGGTATGGGGGTATGCATTAGATATGCGTATGTCCATTTTCATGGTGGTAGGCAGCCTGTTATTCTTGTCTGTGAAACAAAAGTTGGTGGCTAGCTGTCCGCGTCCGGCACCCAGGCGATGCATGTTGGTATTTTCAAAATAGGTGATTCTCCGTAAGTTTCTCCCCTACATGTTCCAAAGAAAGATATTTCTTCATCGTTTGTTGACTTTTCCTGTTGATTGAGAATGCATCTTGAAACGGAAAAAAACGTGTACATATATTCACCCAGAACATCTGTACACTGACGTAAGTAGGATGCGCCCTCTGCCCCAAAAATGGAAGGTTAACAACGAACCGCGACTCGAGCATCATCATATGATGATAATGGGCCCGGGTTCCAAGACTCAAAATCCAGGCTTAAACATGAAAGATGAAAGGAATACTCCTCGATCATTGTCTGGGGTGGCTTGAGTCGTTTATCGTTGGAGGTGCGCAGCTCCGTACACCAATGCTATGGATGCGCGTACTGCATCGATGGCATATGTGGACGTCCCAATAGTTCACGAAATCACGTCCTGCGATTGGTCACAATGAAAGCAGCTGCAGCCTGTGAACTGTCAAATTGTCAAACCAAAGGCTTTTGTTTAACGGCGTCTTCGGCAGCAGAATGCGAGATTTGGCGTCTGGAGCGAGCCTCGGAACCACATGTGCCTCGGAACGCGTGCCCGATGGAACGGGGCGTGAAGAGTTCACCAATGCAGGGCTGCGGTGTGCTGGTGTGTACTAGTTAGTGGATAGGAGGAGGTCAGAGAAGCGAAGTTTTGGGGAGGTGAGGGGAGGTTAGGCATAACGTTAGGCTGCGGCCGAATGCGCTTGGGACCAACCCCATGATGGTACGCAAGCTAGTGTGGGTGCCTTCTAGTTGGCGTCGATGGCCCATGTCTTGCAGGTCTAGAAAGCTGGAGCTGAAGTTTTCCGTCGAAGTGCTAGTCTCAGAGTCACAAGGTACAGATGGCATCAGGTGAGGGGTCAGTGATGTATTCCTTGAATGAGTTTGGATTGATTGCATGCGTTTTGTGAAGTTTCAACCATAGTTTAATGTTGAACGTATAGTCGTCTTCTTCAGTATGAACAGTATTGCAAAAAGCTGCTGTCGAGAAGAAAGACCATCGGAATGCCGAATGAAAATTGTGCTAGAAACGTGATTGTACCACTTCAGACCCAGGGAAAATCCCTTAATTCATGCAACGTTCAACGACAATAGACAACGTCCCATTTTGATAAAAACTCCCAAGAAAGGATGGCGTCACCCTAGTCCGCTAATATTCAAAAAAGAATGGTAAGTGTATACCAGCCGACATTACGGTAGGTTTTGAAAAGACAGAGGTGAAAAAAGGGTATAGTCGAAAGGAATGCCCAGCAAAAATGGGACATAAAGACAGAAGAAAATAAAGAAGAAGAAAAGAAGAAATAAAGAAGAGAATTACCGCGCATGCTTCTTCAAGCATGGGAGGAATACTAGATCAACTCGTCGCCGCCGCTTCTCCGCGAGCTTTCAATAGCAGCCCATATGAGTCGCTCATCATACACCGGACCGCTCCCGCTGCATTTAGCAACACCTTTCAGTCGCTCGCACACGTCAGCTACATCAACGATGCCCTGCTTGACTAGATGGTGCGACTGAATGACGTCCCATAGCTGGGACGCTGGAATCTCCCTGGTCTTCATCGATTTCTTGGCCATAAGGTGATGTTGCTCGCCGTTGGTAAGTATTGCGCCCTCGGGCAATGCCTGCACGTTGTATGGCTCTTCATCTTCGTCATCTTCGGAGTATAGGCCGCCTGGAGATGTGTAGTTTCCGGACACTGGACGGGAGTTGGAGGGGGATTGGGCAGAGGTGGCGCGCAGGATCTCGTTCTCTGTGCGGGCGCGTTGCAGGGCTAATTTGAGGCGCTCGTTGTCGGATTGCAGTGAGTGGGCCGAAGATTCGAGGAGGGAGAGTTTGGCTTCGAGGTCGCGCACATGGCGTTCTTTGCGTTCGCGGAATGCGCGTTGACTATTGTTGCACCTCTGTTAACATGACTGATGCTGCTACCGTTGACCGCTCCGACATTTTTCCGAAGCGGGACGTGACGGACAGGGTGATACATACGCTGCCCTGTTCTGCGCCTTCCTCCTGCTTTGTGCAGGTGTCAAACCTGCCTCTTTCTCCTCACTGCTGCTCCTCGTGGTGGGGATGGTGCGGCTGTCATCCATGTCTCCGCCGAGTCCGCTATCAACGCTGCCCACCGGATTGGGCGTATTGGGAATTGGTGAGCCGTGTGCTATGGGGAGGCCATGCGCAAAGGAGAAGGCGTCGTAAGAACCGTTTTGAGGCAGCATACCAGCATCAAGAGGCTCCTGCTCCGTAGTCTTTGATTAGTCAAATTGACCTAAGAATTTAGATGCGGGGTTGGGACTTTGCGTACGATGCTATGGAGGGTGTCTGGGTCAAGCCCCGTGGATGGAAATCCTGTAGGCGACTGCATTCCGAGGAAAGGGTAGTGTTGAGCTTGCGGGGGATTGAAGTATGTGTAGTCCATCGTGGTTTGCGTGTTGCGGAGGAGGTTTTTGGGTTTGATGTGGTACGGGGATTCGGAGGGCCCAGAAACACCGATAGAAACTCGGATTGATCTATACGAGAAAAATATACACACACCACGGGCTGGAGAATAATATGGAGGTGGTGCTGTAAAACTTTGGATAACCGATGAGCAATGCAGATATTTACGGTGATGTATGTTCAGTATAAAAAAGTTGGGTTCTTGGTGGGTGGTGGCAACTTGGTGGAAGTCGACTTGAGGATACAGGTAGGGCGTGGGTCTTAACGGTCCTTATATTCCAGCCCACCACCGATCCACCTGGATAGCAGGGCATGCTTGAACTACGCTCGACTTGAAGGGTACATGCACGTCCATTTCGACTTGCAGGTTTGATTCCGTCCATTCGAGGTCCTCCACATCCTCAGCCGCTGCCTCCAGCCCTGCCGCCTCTGCGTCACCACCCCTGCAACATCAGACGGTACAGAAGACAACGACGGCTCCGTCCTTAGTTGCGGCACACGTGCATTGTAGCCGACCTGTGCAATGTTGCCCCGAGCCCTTCGAGGCTTTCTGGCAAGTGGAGATCCCAGCACTGGACCCATCCTTCCCCCATGCAGCCTTGTATCCTTCAACGGCCCCATAAGAAAACGCCCGGTCATGGGTGAAGACATGGGCTGTCGGCGGCCGCTCAAACTAGCGTCCTATTGAAGAGGTTATCAATTGTTGCTCGGCTAACAGACGAACCGTACCCTTCAACATCATCTGCCATCTCATCTGGACCGCAAAAGCAGGTAGGGGGCCAACCGGGCGTTTGCTTACGTGCAGTCCCTAATCCTAATATGATTCCGCTTTTCCCACGCCCATGCCATCAAATAATCCTTGTGTATGCAAATGCAATCACCCCGAAAAATTACACCCGATTAAACCCCTTACAACGCAGGATACTACTCCAAACGGTCAGTCTATAGCTATTGTGGCCTATTCACCATTCGTGCAGGTAAAGATACACCGTCATGGGGTGTTTCCCCTGGCGTCTCTATGCAGCCCAATCCCCATGGCTCCTAATTGCAACCTGCCCCCTTTCTGCTCACCGGTAATATACTGACTCAGACTATATTGACCGTATATTTTACAAGTGTATAAACAACAAGACTACGTGCAATTATGGGGGCCGATGCTTCGATAATTTTGCTTCTCGCTACGCGACATGTTTTATTCCCGATAAAATCTCAATCGATACAGGTCTGAATTCTAATAATAATAATAATAATAATAAAGGCCTTGTTTTCTCTGTCTGTCGGGCGTTTATTTCGCTAATAGACACTGCCTCGAAGGTTCGAGTAGGAGGATTGTATTTCCAATAGCCAACGCAAAGCTCGTGATGATCTCGGACTTTACGGAGCCACTACCTGCTGCTCATTCGAAATTGTGATTCGAGAAAACTGAACCCTTGCCACTCAGCTTCAGCTTAATTCTTTACAAGTAGAGCATTTTGGGGTATCGAGTGGCTGAGGAGAGGTTACAGTGCACAGGCGACCCAAGCGCGGAAATGGAGAGAGGCTGAGTTTGCCACGTTATTTAACCTTCATCTTCTCTCACAGCCTTACCTGCCCATCATAAAAGTGAGTTCCTGTCAGCACTGTAATTTCGAGAATTTTGCTTGACCAAATGATCGGAAATACCAAGGCGGAATTAAGCCAGATCATTCGGAAATCTTTTACAGCGCTGAGGTCTGACATCCTATTTCGCAATCTGATGCTCTTTTCAAGCGATCGATATTCTTGTTTGGGATACTTCATTTACGGTTTAGGCCCATCATCCCCACAACAGCGGAAATTTATTTGTTGTGGCTATTCACCAAACCATGTGGCAGCACATGCTTCACTTGATCGACTGTTGCAATGAAAATTGTTGGAAGAGTGTTTATTTTTCTCTTTTTCAAGATACAATGAAACATATCAGCCATGTTGACATAAACAATTTTTTTCCGTCGCGATTCTCCAACGCTAGGTCCACAGTTCCCCGCACAAGGCGGCAGGCACCAGCATACAGAGTCTCAAACATTGATGAACCAATGATGTTCCTTGGCGAGATGGCCCGTTGGTATGTATCTCCAAACCAACTCCTGGGCTAAAACATAAACACTGCAGTAACCTGTATGATACGAAAGACACGATATTATTAAACGTGATTTTACTGGTCGTTTTATGGATTTCCTGATGTGGAATAGAACCGCGGTGGACCAAGGAGAAAAAATGTCGCCTTGAAATCGTGCGTGAATCATGCCAAAGAAACGCAGCCGAATTCTATCACATGCAATGCACGCAAGTGTGCTGTACGCTGAATACTACCACAAAGATAGCTAGATTTCGCCGCGCGGATATCCGATGCTAGAGAAAGGACAATTCTCGGACCAAATGGTCCAGCCTCAGCCACTCGTAAGAGACATCAAATGAGCAATGAACGTAGAGAGGTTGTGCAGTATGATGATGACGATGGCTATGATAATGCTGCTGCATCTGCACGAAGATATCAAACATCTTTCCAGCTCTGGAATCATGCATCGTGTTTCGTTTTAGTTTGAACAGAGAAATGTTAAACGAGATATTATACTCATTCATCGTTTTGTTGGGCCACACATGTGCGCGTGCTATGCTGCTATGCGCTGTACTACGGTAAAATGCGTCCATCAGGCACACTCATAATCGCTTCGTGACTCAGAGCGGATTAGTGAACTACCTAGGTATCCATTAACTTTCTGAGTTTCGGCGAATCCAAGTAACATATCGCATGCTTAAAGAGGGGAAACCTCACCTCCCCGACGCTAGCTGTGTCTAGGAGACTAAGACTTCTCCCCCGACCGATAACTAGTGCATCTTCCGAAGCAAACACTAACACCGCTCCAACCTGACGGGCCGTCAACCCTAACGACGGCGGTGGCTGTCAACTGTGGTACAGAATACCCCACAAAGTCGCTTAGACCCTCATCTTGATTCATTGTTCCACAGATTTCGGGAGTTGCTCAGAGTCATTCTTCACATTTTCTTCGAGCTTTGACCGCCAATTATTAATATTCTCGAGAAAGGCAGTGAACTACAACCCTCATACAGCATTGCTCCTCGATTCTCAAGCGAGTCACGATTCAATGAGTTCGCACATGCTTATGAGCTGGGATAGTTGGGGTATCGGTCCAAACGTTCTGGACCCTGTTCCAAGGTGGAGAAATCGTGGTGATTGTCAGGTACACAGGATTTGGAACCGATAGTTGTTAACTAGCATTATGCCTGATTAAATACTACCCCCTCCCCAAAAGTCAAAACTGACTAGAAGGCGTCGCAGTTCAAGATATCTTGAGCTTTAGCTCCAAGTCATACTGTAATACACTACCATGTGAACGAGATAGTGAGCATTTCACACAGAGATGATACGAGTTCAATACCTTTTGCATTTGATGCCTTTCACAAAACGTAAACACTGTCCAAATGTGTGGAATCAGTTGATAAATTGTCAGCGAGTACGTATTTATTCATATCCACACAGCTTATTTCCCAAAAGAAATCGTTGTTTAAATATCTACATGTATAAGGAATCGGGATAATATTGTTCCGTGGGAGTTTTTCACTTGAAATAGCTAGCGTTGACGAGAGCCGTGAACTTTATTGTGAAACTGAGCTCTCATTCAGCAGAATACTCCACAATACCTTATGAACATTGAACTTATCTATCTGTCTTTGAAAAAATCTATAACTGTAGATTCAAAGGCCCTCTTATTTCATGGCACCGCATCGCAGAAAGGGACATCAGTCTTGATTGCTGAAAATATTATAGCTATATTAGATTGCTAGTCGGAACACTCTGATAACTTACTACGTCAATAGATCGATGGTTTAAGTGTATCAAGTGGTGCAGCATGCGATGACGTGTAAGCTAAGCTACTTAGAGCTAGCGCCAGCCTCAGCTGCGCCACGCCCTCGTGCACCTGGCGCGTGGAACATCGGCCAAGCTTATTTGCACAACAACAACACTCTTCCTCCTACATTCGACATGTCCGCATAACATGAAGTCTCTTTCGTATAGAAGTTCTCTACTACATCATACTATACTCTTCGCTGTTTGTATACAGCTACTTTGTGCTAGTCCCGCCACCGGGTACGACTTATTCAAGTCTAGGCACCCGTCATCAATAGCCACATCAGACGATGGAGTGAAATCCAGTAGTCTCCAGTTGAGACACATTATCCATCATGGCGCTGGCAAACCGGGACCGAGAGCACGGAGGCTAGACATCACGCCCGCACGTATCGCAGCTCAGGCTGACATGGAGGGCCATCTTGGATCCTTTTCTATCAAAACCTCATCGGTCAAGATCGATAAATCCGTGATGCGAGCATCTGGCCATCAGAGGTACGGCTCACAGTACCCTATGTCCCCATTATGGGTCTCCGAGGATGTTCCAGGCCCAGATATGACGGATAAATTTACCGTTCTCAACTTCGCCAACATGTCTGAGGATGCATACAAACCTAACCAAGACGATCCGGAGTGGCTTGAGGTTGGCGATAAGTACAATCACTCTATTCCATTCGGCTGGGAAGATAGTGGAATCCGCGGTCAAGTGTTCAGCGATAAGACAAACTCCACCGTTGTGCTCTCCGTCAAAGGCACCACAGTAGCTGTGTTTGAGGGAAATGGAACGTCAGGCCACGACAAGGACAACGACAACCTTTTCGGGTCATGCTGCTGCGCTCAAGGTGGGCCTTCTTTCATGTGGCGACAGGTGTGTGATTGCCAAACGGGAACATACGCCTGTGATCAAGAGTGTGTAGTGAAGGAGCTCTTGAAGCCCAACAGGTACTTTGAAGCTACTTTGGAACTCTTCGACGAAGTCATCAAGCTTTACCCACGAGCGAACATTATTACCACTGGCCACAGTTTGGGTGGAGTTCTAGCCTCCTTTATTGGACTTCGTCATGGTCTCCCAGCTGTAACCTTTGAAGCCTATCCCCAGGCCCTAGCAGCAGCACGACTAGGTCTTGACGTTTCAGGACAAGGCACTCCGTTGCGGAAAAATACAGGCGCCTTTCATGTCGGCCACACCGGAGATCCAATTTATATGGGCACATGCAACGGCGCAACAAGCTTTTGTTCTATCGCTGGTTACGCCTTCGAAACGATCTGTCACACTGGCAAGCGATGCGTATATGATGTTGTTAAAGACTGGGGCTGGCGACCAAGCACCAACACACACCGATTGCGATACGCTATTGAAAACATCTATTCCAAGTATGAAGATGCCCCTCCTTGCGAGGACGAAGATGTAGAGTGTGTAGACTGTTACCTGTGGAAGTTTGAGAATGGAACACACACAACAAAGACATCAACGTCGTCTACAGCAACTAGCACCAGTACCTCAAGAACCCGAACCGAAACTTGCAAGACACCAGGTTGGTGGGGCTGTCGCGACCCAACTACTACTTCCGCCCCCACGACAACAACGTCCAGCACCACTACGACAACTACGAGCACTTGCAAAACAGTAAGTAGATGCCATACTCCGACATAATAGATATGCTGACTATTTAAAAGCCTGGCTGGTTCGGGTGCAACGACCAAACAACCACAACGAACACTGGCACAACCACTACGACCACTTCGACCACCACAACGTGTACGAGCAAAGGCTGGTTTGGGCGCTGTTTAGATCCTACAACGCCGGCAACGACGACTTCAGCGGAAGCTGCGTATGCTTATCTGACAGCGCCGACAGCTATGGCCACGACGACGGCGCCATAAATTGTGTGGTTTCGCTCTTTTGGTTCCTGTAGTTAGATTACATCCACTTGCAGCTTTTTTTTCATCTTTGCATCCATCATCCTCTAATCCTATATAAGATTAACGTGTTCACCTTTTGACGCCTACTCAACTACATGTCATACATTTCCTTACTTCGGACTTGGTAGACGGTTTTTCCTCTCACTTCTTCTTGCATATATGTAATGATGGAAGCCCAGTTGACCATGATAAAACACATATCTTGAACCATCCATCACATCGCCTAATAATTATTTAAGACTTGCTAAATCGTTGGGGCACCGTAAAGACTCAGGATAGTATTTCAGGCGCTCAAATAAGTTCCTTCTCATACACACATGTACATATATATATCACTGTAGACTAACAGGAGTAATAGATCCCGGGGCAATAGTATTAGATTGTCAGCTCACTCAGCTGCCCACGACGCACATGGACTTATGATGATTTCCCCACAGATACATGTACTATCAAGGACGACTTGTATTATACACTCCATATCACTCTTAAACATAAGAAAGAAACGAAATGCCATGCTGTTCCTCTGTATGAATTCCATACCAAACTAACATGAACTCGCAATAAACATATTTTCCCTTTGGTCCAACATGAACATACATGTAATAACAACTAAACCACGACCCAAGAAGATAAAAGAGCAAATTATATCAATAAAAAAAAGCAATTTACAAAAAGATGGGAAGCTGTGAATTTTAAAAGACAAAAAATTAAACAATAGACGAAGCGTAAAAGACTGCAAAAGAAAAGGAAATTGTTTAAAGACTAAAATTTTATGAAAAACACTAACCAAGGACGATATAAAGTAAGCTAATAAGAAACTGTTCGCAAAGATATCACCCCAAGTCTCGATCTCTTCATGATTAAATATTTAAAGAAAAAAGAGCATGGATCACGTGAGTTCGGCCATGCACTAAACGGGATGAAGTCAGCGTACCGGTGCCATCATTATTACACGTACTCATGTCCTTCCTGCGTACGTATACATCAGACCGCAGGTTGAATTATACGAACCCTCAATTCCACAAAAAAAAAAATAAACGCTATATAGTGAAATCTGTACAGCTAATATGAGTATGTATAGAGCGTTTGTCGCCGGGTTCGATAGGATCGCTTACGTAACCATCTAAGTTCTTATCTATGCCCGATATCTTCTTGACCTCACTTCATGCCTTCAACTGGACATGTCGCGATATCTGTCTTTCTTGCGAGTATCGCAGGGAGGCGTTTGTGAACCCGGGATTTTCTGTTGCTGGTAAAATCAGACGTATTAATAAAGGTACACAGGAAGCGGGATTCCCACCCCGTCTCGAGCAAGATAAGCTCTAAATATCAATTGTATTAGGTATTCAAGTACCTTCACTTCATTTACCTGTAAGTATCTAGGACAGGCGTTGTTTCATAACAAAATTTCACTCACGATGCACTGCAGTAAAAAGATAATACAAGATATTGATCAATTCATTAGACTATAATACAGTTGTAGTCGTATTCCTCAAAATCCATAACTTGGTTTCAAAAGGAAATCTCATTAATACTCATGTGGCAGATCGCGGTCATACCGGGATATCATCATTGGTTTACAGTGTTCTCTCCATCATTCTCCTCGATGAAAGTTTAATAGCCAGAGGTCTTGTTGCCGCCGAAGGTTTTGGAACCGTCCAAGTCAGAGTCGACGCGGGGATCGGCCTTGTTCAAGACATTGCTGGAGTGAGGTCCGGCGGTGTTGGGAGCGGGACCCGGGCCACTGCCGTGCGTGCCAGTCAATCCGCTGGTGCCGTGCGTGGTATTGCTACCGAGGCCGGTGGAGTGAGTGGTGTTGCCAGTCAGTCCGCCGTTGTGAGTGTTACCAGTCAGCCCGCTGGAGTGGGTGTTGCCGGTCAGCCCGCTGGAGTGGGTGTTGCCGGTCAATCCGCTAGAGTGAGTGTTGCCGGTCAATCCGCTAGAGTGAGTGTTGCCGGTCAATCCGCTAGAATGAGTGTTGCCGGTCAATCCGCCGGTGTGAGTGGTGCCAGTTGTTCCGGTGTGCCCAACTCCCGAGTTTCCATAAGCGCCATGGTTATCGGAGTCAACACGAGGGTCAACCTTATTGGCAAGGCGGCTATCATGAGGACCAGTTGGGTCTGATCCAACATTGCCAGTAAGGCCACTGTTGGGGTGACCGCCGGCGGAAGCCGTGTTTCCGTATCCGCCTATCAAAATTAGTATTCATACTCAGAATCTGATTGCTATGAAACTTACCAACTCGGTCAGAGTCCACGCGGGGGTCGGCCTGATTCAAAGCACGGCTGTTGTGTGGGCCAGTGGGGTCTGAGCCTCCATATCCGCCCGTGGACTTTGTGTTGCCTACGCCTCCGGGGATATCGCTATCGACGCGAGGATCTTTCAAACATGTTAGTAATCGTGTCTTGAGGTAAGTGCTTCGAAGCATAACTCACCAGCCTTGTTTGCCAAGTGGGAGCTGTGTGGGCCAGAGGGATCTCCTCCATGGACGCCAGTTGAAGTGTGTGTACCCGTCGAGTGAGCGCCGGTGGTGTGCGTTCCCGTGGTGCCTGTGGTGTTGGTGTGGGTAGTGCCGGTGTGGGTAGCGTCCTTGTCCTTGTGGAGGACGTTCTCGACCTTGGCCTTGATCTTTTCCACAGCTCCAGTCATGTTGATGGTTTGTTGGTTTAGTGTTTGGTGGATGAAGGGTGTGTTGGTAAGTGTAGATGAGAGTTGATTTGTAGAGTGAAGTGTTGATTGAATGCAGTTGAGTGTTGTAGATGTCTTGGGAGGTGGATAGAAGGGGGTTTATATATACTCAGACGCCTCCCTTTATTTGCTGCTACGTCATAAAACTTCGCTAACTTCCATCAGGCTTGTTTGCTGTGCAACTACCCGATGCACTTGCGTCTTTCCATCAGTGAATGAGGAATAGCCTAGAGGCAGCAGGAGCAACCAAGTTGGCAGCGCGATGTTATGTCGTCATGGCAGGGAACAATTGGGGCACAAGGCAAGGAGCGCTTTGTCTGCGCCGTCCAGATATTGCGCCCCCAGCTTTGCAAGCACGAGACATTGCAAGCAACGCCACAGATGTTAGACATTCTCCACCATGTCAGTGGGAGGATCCATTAACCCATGCGGCTAGACTATGACAGCTTGTGGCCGTGCAGGCGGCTGCGAACGAATGTGAATTTCCCAAGACGTCATAGCGGGGAGATGCGGAGACGCGTAGGAGCTTTGCAGAGAGACAGAAGCCTGCTTTGGGGACAGGGTGCATCGGCCTTGAGCACATCGAGCGATCGGACGGCCGTGCTAGCCGTGTCAAGCAACATGTGGCGGTGGAATCATGGAAGAAACTTGATCCACCAACTGGTCGATTGTATCAGCTGGGGAAATAGTGGCATATAGTTTCACTGCCAGTGCAAGGGCGACCCGTGGACCGTGTTCAGAGAGCACAGCATCGCTTGCGGGGAAAAGAGATCGATGAGCTGGCCGTTGGAACATGACGCAATGGGAATTCTTTCAATCAATTGATATTACCGTTGGTTAACTTACAGGAACGGGGAATTGGTGCCATGTACGTTATTCAATTTTTGACACCTCTTCCAATGCGCGTCCAATGCGCTCCGACCGTTCCGATCACGTGTGGCGAACAACGCTCAAGGGGTCTCTAACATTTACATGTATTTTGACGAAGGATTACGCACATGATTGCACATCCTGCACATCCTGTGCACATCCTTCAAAAGCGGGCCTATCAACGTGGCGATCATCAGGTTTCGAGAAATTCCATTGAAGATTGCGTGTTCGTTGGATGGGAAAATGGTCCAGATTCCAGGATACCGGTGATGACGGAATGACGTAACATAACATGATGTTCGCAAACGCCTAGGATCCCAAAACAACAACCTCGACTCACGGGCACGCATTCCAAGGCGTTGCTGCTGCTTTACCAACTTCACTTTGCCGCATCTCATTTCCATCCTACACGAGTCAAAATCTTTCCCTACGTCAGCCCGTCCGTCCCTTGATTCATTTCCGGAGCAAAGTCCGTCTCAGCCGCATCATGTCTGAGAAGGTCAAGGAAGTCGCCCTCGAGGAATTTCATCAAGCAAAGGTCTTAGCTGCCGATGCAGTGAGATCGGGTGCCTATCTTTATCCTCTCAAGGTACGTGTGCATAAACCTCTCCATCAAAAGTTCGACACCATTTCCATAACTCAAAACTTGTACAAATCCACACATGTACTAACAAACAATCCTTCAGGGCATTGCGTACTTCGCAACCCACCGCGCGCTATGGAAACCACTTCTCAACAAGCTTCTCCCGACCGTTTCTCTCGGCGTGGGTGTAACAGCTTTCATGTTCGCCGTGACCTACGTGCCTCAAGCCGCAGTCCTGACCCTCGTAAATGGACCACTCGCAATCCTCACCACCGTTCTTCTCGTGCTGTCTGAATCATCCACCATCTTCTCTGTGCTCTCCAAGAACTTCCTCATTGACGATGCCCTCATCGACACCTTTGACGGTACGCTCGTGACGCGCAACCTCACTACCCTCGTGAGCAACGATCGCCAGATCAAGAGCCACAGCGATCCAATTGCGCGTATGGGCAAGATCGCCAAGAAACCTTTCGAGCGATTCACTCCAAAAGCCATCATCAGGTACTTTTTGTATCTCCCATTGAACATGATTCCCATTGTTGGAACCGTCATGTTTGTGATTCTACAAGGTAAGCGTTTTGGGCCGACGGCTCATGCGCGATACTTCCAGCTCAAGCAGATGAAGAAGAGGGAGATAGAGGAGTTCGTGGCTGCCCGACAAGCTGCATACACAAGGTATGTTTTCTAGAATCCATGAAGTTAGGAAGTCCTTTTATTGCGACTCTTACTAACATTGTTTTAGCTTCGGTGTCCCGGCCGTCCTCCTTGAACTTGTCCCTCTTGTTGGCATCTTCTTCGCCTTCACCAATACCGTTGGTGCAGCGCTCTGGGCCGCCGACATGGAAGGCCAGCGCAGCAGCAACGAGACCACTACCGCGCCCAACCTACGGCACCAAGCCGAGTTGGCCAAGAAGTCAGAGTAAGAAGGGCATCTCGAAAATGTCTTTCTGGCCTCCATCAACGTATCTTACGAAGATCATGAGCATGAAAGTTTACTGCTATCATATTTTGCGTGGGAGAGGAGTTTTTTTCCGCCGATTTCTTTGAGTGATGCAACTTGGGGTGTTTTTCATTTCAGTCGGTAGAGTGTATGATATGGGCCACATGAGCGATTCGGACTATCCTTGAAAATCGTCGTGGGCGCGAGGTAACATGTCGGGATGGTGTTAAAACACAAACAATAGCAACGGAGTTCAAGTGCAGCACATAATGACTGCGGTACGAGAGCATATAGTTGGTACCACGGCGCTGGGGGTGGGGGGTATCTTATGTTTTGGTCTTCTATTCTTCTCCCTGAATCGTCTCCCTGTAATGCGGATATCCCTACAAATGCTGAAGTATAGAAATTATTGAAAAAAATCCTATACAAGTGGTGAATGGAGCTGGTGATGTTGAAAATCGTCCAGCATGAATCCTCTATAAAACACCAATATCGAAACAGAAACGGGTTGAAACTATAAAAACATCGCCAACATTAAACGGTTAGTAGCTGCCACAGGGTACACGCACGAGCTGGAATTACGCCGTCTTCGTATCCCCCTCGACAGCCTGCGCGCCCACCATCTCGTTCCTCTTCGCCGCGCGCTTCTTCAGCACGTTCTCGATGAAGGCCTCGCCGGCCTTGTAGCTCGATCGCACGAGCGGACCGGACGCGCAGTACAGGAAGCCCATGTCCAGAGCGCGCTGGCGCCACTGTTCGAACTTGTCTGGAGTGATGTATTCGGTGACGGCCATGTGGCGGCGCGTGGGGCGCATGTATTGGCCAAAGGTCACGACGTCGACGTTGTTTTTGCGGAGTTCTATAGAAAGCGATATTGTTAGTATATGAAAGGAAGTGAAAACGGGTAAAGAATTCAGATAGCATACCTTTCAGTGCATCCCAAATCTGCTCCTCCGTCTCCCCTAACCCAAGCATGATGCTAGTCTTAGTGATGAGATCCGGCTGTGTTTCCTTAGCTACACGAAGCACCTCCAAACTCGTCCTAAACGTCGCACGCCTATCGCGAACATGCGGCGTAAGCGCCTCCACCGTCTCAATGTTGTGCGCGAATACATCCATGCCGCTGGCAGCCACCAGCTTGACCATTTCCATGTCGCCGAAGAAATCGCCGGTGAGGGTCTCGACCAGCATTTGCGGTGCCTTCTGCTTGATTTTGATCACCGTCTCTGCCCAATGGCGAGCGCCGCCGTCGGAGAGATCGTCTCTGTCCACGGCTGTGAGCACAACGTAGCCCAGTCCCCACCTCTTGAGCGCTTCGGCTGTGTTTTCGGGTTCATGGACGTCCAGAGGTGGTGGTGTTCTTGAAGTTTTGACGGCGCAGAAACGGCAGCCTCTCGTGCATGTGTCGCCCATGAGCATGATGGTCGCGGTAGCGGCGCTCTTGGAACTGCCACCCCAGCAGTCATTGATGTTGGGACATCGAGCTTCCTCGCATACAGTGTGTAAATTTAATCCGCGTAGGTCGTTTTTTATCTTCTTGTAATTTGCGTTACCGGACGGAATGGGTGTCTTGAGCCATTCAGGCAGACGGGTGATTGTCTTCTTGCGGCCTTCCGGCCCGACAGTTGCGGTCTTAAGTTCGTAGGGTGAGGGCGGAGTTTCGGGCGAACTGACAAAGTCAGCGAAGGAGGGGCCTGCATTGAGCTTGTCACGGAAGGTAGTTGGTGCTCGAGAGGTGGGATTCTGCGATGTCGAGGATTGTTGTTGGGAGGATGAATCAATGGTCGTGGCGAATGTGCGGGGACGGGAAACTGTTCGAGAGGCGGCTCCTTTGAGGGTGGTACTTGAGGAGAGGAGGCAGCGTGACCTGGAGAGTGGTGCGGCCATGGTGACTGATGTGAAGGCAAAGAGAGGTACGCTGGATGAAGATGTTATGTTGAGAGCGATGGGTAATACAAAGTACGCTGTCGATAATTCTTAGCGCGGATTGGATTCTGCCCTGCCTTACAAAGAGAGGCAGACTCCCGTGATTAGCCGCACTCCCCTTTGGGCATTCGCCTATGCAAACAGGGCAAACACGCAGCCCGCGCCCACTCTCCCTACAATGGTAGTATCCCTGTATACTCCGAGCGAGGGCAACCACCACGTAGTCCCTTCTCCCATAATACTGCACCATACCTCCACGCTTGCGCCCGCCTCTACCCCCTCGACTACCAGATTCCCACGACCTCGACTGCACCGGCAGCTTGCGCTTGCATTACATTCATTGCATTGCTTTGGCATTGGGAAAGAACACGTTGGCTGGAGCAAAAGAGGGGACCATATACATTTCGAATTGAGCGAGGGCGAGCGCCGGACGCCTACACTCGATAATCACAATGGACAAAAAGCACGAGGACGTTGGCGGGGTTGCGCAAATTGACAAGACATCTGTATTCCAGGAAGGTAGGGCAATACACTTTTGATGGCGGGGGGGAAGCTATTCTGAATAGACTGCGGGAAAATGCTGACATGGAGGTACAGCTCGAGTATTCAGTGCAAGCCCTATTTCACCGCGGAAATGCAGAGTGGTATGTTGATACAGGCTGATTGACTGCGGTCAACATGTTGGTGCGCAACATCTCGAGCTTACGAGTCTATTCTAGATATTGACAAAGCTTGCCCTGTTGCTCTTCACGGGTGAGAGCTGGGGAAGGCAAGAGGCTACCACCTTGTTTTTTGGCATTTCGAAGCTCTTCCAGAACAAGGATGCTTCCCTCCGCCAGATGGTCTACCTTGTTATCAAGGAGCTCGCTGGCTCTGCCGATGATGTGATCATGGTCACCGCCTCCATCATGAAGGACACTTCCGTAGGCAGCGATGTTGTATACCGCCCCAACGCCATTCGCGCTCTGTGCCGTGTCATCGACGCCTCCACCGTACAAGCCATTGAGCGTCTCGTGAAAACATGCATAGTCGATAAAAACCCCTCCGTTTCCTCCGCCGCACTCGTTTCCTCATACCACCTGCTCCCTGTCGCGAGGGATGTTGTTCGAAGATGGCAGTCGGAGGCTGCAGAGGCAGCTGCGGGAAGCAAGTCAGGGAGTGGGTTCTTGGGAGGTTTCGGAGGCAGCTCGCATACAGCTCTACAGGCGAGCAGCAATTACATGACACAGTACCATGCCATCGGATTGCTGTACCAGATGAGATCAGGAGACCGAATGAGCTTGGTGAAGATGGTACAGCAGTATTCCAAGCCGGGAGAAGTCAAGAGCCCTGCTGCCACTGTCCTCCTAGTCAGGCTGGCTGCCAAGCTTGCTGAAGAAGACCCTAATCTGCGCAAGCCCATGATGCAATTGCTCGATGGCTGGTTACGCCACAAGGCCGAGATGGTCAATTTTGAAGCCGCCAAAGCTATCTGCGATATGCGCGATGTTACCGACGCTGAACTTGTCCAGGCCGTTCACGTCTTGCAGCTCTTCCTCAGCTCGCCTCGCGCTGTCACTAAGTTCGCCGCTCTGAGGATATTGTCTACCATGGCATCATTCAAGCCGGATGCTGTTCGAACATGCAACCAGGACATCGAATCGCTCATTACCAACTCCAACCGCAGCATTGCCACATTTGCCATCACTACTCTGCTCAAGACTGGCAATGAGTCTTCGGTTGACAGGTTGATGAAGCAGATTACCGGTTTCATGGCTGAGATCACCGATGAATTCAAGGTCACAATCGTCGAGGCTGTACGCACTTTGGCTCTCAAGTTCAAAGCGAAACAGTCGGGCTTCCTCACCTTCCTCAGTGGCATTCTCCGCGACGAGGGCGGTTACGAATTTAAGCGATCGGTGGTTGAAGCCATCATGGATCTCATCCGTTTCGTGCCAGAAGCCAAGGAAGATGCTCTTGCTACTCTTTGCGAATTTATCGAAGACTGCGAATTTACTAAATTGGCTGTTCGGATATTGTTCGTTTTGGGCCGTGAAGGACCTTCTACACCTCATCCAACTAAATACATTCGATACATCTACAACCGTGTGGTACTCGAAAACGCCATTGTTCGTGCCGCCGCCACCTCGGCTTTAGCCAAGTTCGGCGTTGGCCAAAAGGATCCTGAGATTAAGAAATCCGTCCATGTCCTCTTGACCCGTTGTCTCGATGATGTTGATGACGAAGTACGAGATCGTGCCGCTTTGAACCTCCGCTTGATGGACACAGAAGACGATGTTGCTATCAGTTTTGTGCGAAATGATTCCATGTACTCCCTGCCTGTTCTTGAACACCAATTGGCGTTGTACGTAAGCTCCGACTCCCGGGACACCTTCGAAAGCGCATTCGATATTTCCAAGGTTCCCAGTGTATCCAGGGAACAAGCGGATGCAGCAGACCTCACGAAAAAGACCGAAGGCACCACGCCTACACTCAAAGCACCAAGTGCTGCAAAGGCGCCCGCAAAGACTGGTGCCGATGCGGCTGCTTCAGCATCGGCAGCTGCACAAAAGTACGCCGAGGAACTGCAAAAGATCCCCGAGCTCGCCGCACACGGTGGTGTGCTCAAGTCCAGCGCCCCTGTAGAACTCACCGAACCCGAAACAGAATACGTCGTCACTGCCATTAAACATATCTTCAAAGATCACATTGTCATTCAGTACGAGGTCAAGAACACACTCCCCGACACCGTGCTTCTCGATGTTGAAATGGTCGTCACCCCCGAGGAGGACGAAGATGTGCAGCTCGAGGAGGAATTCATCATCCCCGCCCCGCGACTCAATACCAACGAACCTGGCACCATCTACGTCTCATTCAAGCGTCTAGAAACCGAGTCGCAGTTCATTGCTTCGTCCTTCACCAACGTCCTCAAATTCACCAGCAAGGAGATCGATCCAAGCACCAATGAGCCCGAAGAAGGCGAGGGGTACCCCGACGAATACCAGGTGGAGGATTTGGAACTTAATGGTGCGGACTACGTAGTCCCCGCATATGCAGGCAAATTCGACAATGTGTGGGAGCAGTCAAACGGCGATTCGGCGGCGGAGACTCTACAACTAAGCAACATGAAGAGCATAGCAGGTAATGTAACACACCTCCTCAGAGTCATGCAATATTGCTAACTTGATTACAGATGCTACCGAGCAGCTTATCAAGATTCTTTCTCTCCAACCTCTCGAAGGCACAGATGTCCCGCTCAACAACGCCATTCACACGCTCAAGCTGTACGGTAAGACAATCACTGGCGGTAAGGTCGCTGCTATGGTAAAGATAGCATATCGCGCAACGAATGGTGTCACAATAAAGATTGAGGTGAGGAGTGAGGAAGAGGGTGTACCAGCGCTAGTCGTGGGCAGTGTAGCATAATTTTGGATTCGGTGAACTTTTTGTGCGAAGCGTTAGAAGAGATGTCGATCAAAATGAGACATGATTTGTTTTTTTCCTGGTTTGGTCGGAAACGTCTGCTTTTGTTTTCCCGCTTTTTATGTTCTGTAGCTTGTTCACATTGCCAGCGACATCGCATTACGGTGTGACTGGACTGATGTCGGGGTGAAATAAAAAGGGAATACACATCACGGTGATTGAAACAGCTTTTCCAGTTTATAATGGCACTCGATTTATATTACCTCACGCTTACGACTCGTTCATATATACGCCATGTCAAATGTATGTCGAGTTTGACAAAACCGCAGACTTTGCATCTTCATATACACCAACCGAAAGGGAACGACCCCCATATGTGCAACCCAACGCCCACTTATAAAACAACACCATTCCATCCCACCCATACAACCCCTCGAAACACCCATTCCCCACACCTCCCGCTCAACCACAACCCCCACCCGAACATCCCCCACCCAACGGAATATTCAACGGTGCCCGACTATCCCTCGTCGCTGGGAGCCTCCCTTCCCCCCTCGGCGGACCTCCAGGTCCATAGCGTCCCTGCCCGTGCATGCGACCCTGATAGCTATCGCGCGGCGGAGGCATGTTGGCGGGGCGATTGTACGCTGTTGATATTGGGCTGCGGTAGGGTGAGGAGCGAGCTGCGGCCCAGGTGTCGAGGGAGAAGAGGGTGGTTAGGTAGAGGGCGAGGAAGGAGAGGATGGGGTTGAGTGGGGAGGTGGATGTGGAAGGTTTGCTGCGCACGGTGTTAGTTAATTCTTGGAGGTAAAGGGCTAGAGAATGTAATTGCCTCTCTGTGGACATGGTCGGTGGCGCGTTGGTGGATTTCTCGGTCTGCGAGGTCGTCATCGTTTCAAACACACCGGCTCTTGTCGGTGAGGTCTATGAACGTTGGGCGGATCTATGTTGGAGGTTGATGCGATTGATGATGGTTGCCTTTCGGACATCTTATTGCGGTTTAGCGTGGTGCTTTCACAGGGGTTCTGTAGGGGTCGGTGACTCGGTTGCGAGCGCGCGCGCTTGGACTGCTAGTAAGATCAGATCTTCGTTTCTTGGAAATTTTTTGATGGCTGCACATTCTTTCACGACGCTACATCCTCTGTATCGATAAGGGTATATGTTTATTGACGAAAGGGGGAAAACAGAACACTGGAATTGATTCTGCAGGCTAGTGGTTAATCCATTGTTGGCGCTGTGTGTGTGAACTCCTCAGCTTTCCTATGGCTGTTACGATGACGGCTAAGCCTGCTGTACAGGAGGGCGACAAAATGATGAAGAGCAAGGTTCGTTTAAGTTATGCCACATACTGCTCACTTTGATGCATTACTGCCAGATGTGAGGGAAGCTAACCATTTCAATTATAGAAGCGGAGACATTCTGAGGTACTGCATCAAAATGGATCTACTGAGGAAGACTCCTCTATATACGATTTTCCGCCATCCGACAGTCCGGAGAAAGAGAGGAGTGAACCTTCCTCCAAAAAAAGAAGAAAGAGCGAGCCCAAACAATCTGCGAGTATTGAACTTGGCATGCCACCACCTGCTGTGTCTAAACCTTCGCAATCTGCTCCATTGGAAACGTCGAAACCTTCTGCTTTGTTTAAACCAAGAAAGGGGAGGGACTGGACGTTGAGTATGGCTGTGGCGGGGAGCATCATAGCCAAGTGAGTTTCATGCTCCCCAGAATCCGTATCACATGACTTTCCCGGCATGAGCTGACATGAATATGAAGTGTCGTGAAACCAGACCATAAGACTCTTTTGGCAGGTCGCATCGCCCGCGCGGCTGCCGTGTTTTGCGTGGATGAGATTATAGTGTTTGACGACGATCCGACCAATATCCCTAACTACATCGACCCTATCTATACAAATAAGGGAAAGAAAACTAAGGCACAAGCCCTGGATTCAATCGCAGAACACGATGAACCCTGGCAGAACCCCGATCAGTTTCTTTATCATGTCTTAAGTTACGCGGAGTGCCCGCCACATCTCCGGGCCGACCAGAACCCGGGCCTGAGCTTGTTCCCTCAACATCAGAATTTAAAATGGGTAGGCATGCTACCTAGCTTAGATATGCCGCACCATTTGAAGAGCCACGAGTGGTGTCGATTTCGCGAGGGAGTTACCTTAGGTCCGACCTCAGATGCACGGTCCACACCGAGTTCAAAGAAAAGCAAGGACAAATCAAAACAGCAGCCAGGGACATACGTCAAATGTGGGCTCCCATATCCTGTCAGGATTGCCACAGAAGTTCCTCCAGTCATGCGAGTAACACTAAGATTCACGGACCCTGAACCGCCAAAGTCGTGGCCTCATCTGAGCCAGCAGGAATGCGAAGCCCTCAAGGTTGAGGCTGTAGCACCGACTGTACCTCGCCAGGAAGAGGGTTATTACTGGGGATACCAGATTCGTCGCGCCGGCAGCCTTTCAGAGGTTTTCACGGCATCTGAGTTCAAAGACGGTTACGACCTTTCGATTGGCACTTCGGAAAGGGGTGCACCACTCAAAGCTATTTTACCAGACCACCTCGTATCGAAACAAATAAAAAAGACCCGAGACCCCAACGTAGCGCAACTCCCCTCGGAATTCAACCACCTGCTCATTGTTTTTGGTGGGGTTGCTGGCCTAGAACCAGCAGTCGCTGCCGACCCCGAATTCAAAAGGGTCGGTCTGACCAAAGAAACGGCGCACGAGGCCTTTGACGCATGGGTTAATTTAGTGCAGGGCCAGGGAAGCAGGACGATTCGAACAGAGGAAGCTGTGGAGTTCGGACTGTTTGGGCTCAAAGACTATGTGGAGTCGATGTATGACCGAGGCACGTAAGCGCGGAATGGGGATAGTCAGAAATAGGCGGAATTGTAACATTTGGCTGCATTTGGGACTTCCGAAACCATGTCATGTCTGCATACGACTGGGCGCTTCTTGTCAGAAAGCTGAGTCTAGTGTATTGATGTTGGATAGGTATCTTACCTCTCTAAACATGCTGTAAACGAGCTGTGTTTGGGGGATTACAGTCTCATATTTCAACTTTCTACATTTGGTGGCACCGTGTTGTAGTGGCCACTATGAATGTTGATCTTTTAGTGACCAACTATCTGTATCGATACCGAGAGTAGTTTGAAATTTGTGAGACGGTAATTATTCATTCCATCAATATCGATCAACGTGCAAGATATCCAGCTAACAAACCAATTCACCGACATTGGAAGATACATGAATGGGATAGCATGAATGAGAGTATAGTTTTTCATATATCTACCTATGCATAGGCGTTGTTGTGACCTCTTGAAATGGTTTGATGTTATGTCATACCGACGGTCGTTGATCATACTCCGAGGCCGATGTCGATTCTCCGCCAGGGATTTTGGCGAGCGCGGAAACCATACCGAACGTAATGTCAGTCACTCGACCCCAAGCACCACCCACAACACTTCATGACCCTTGCTGAAGATGCGAGCAATCGAAGCTAATCTCATTCATCCACTATACGATGAGTTTTTGGTAGACGCACCAATGACGATGCTGCGCCAGCTGTGACCTTGCAGCGCGGAAGTGTTGTGGGTCGGAGCTGCGGATTTTTCGCCGTGAATTTGATGTTAACCCCGTCAGAAAGACGATGTTATCTATGACCTCTCCGACCCGTGGCAGTGTTCCTTATTTCCACGCGAGCCAACGAGAATGCGATATTCGCGTTTGGCGGCAACTTAGTCTACATATAAAAGTGTGCGCGTGCCCAGAATTAGTGAGGTTGAAGTCATGCAAGAGGAGCATGCTCATACATCAGTGATACGCTTTGATTGGTCCTCTTAGTTTATCCACACATCCTGCGCAAACAGAAGTGTATACGAGTACAACCGTTCATCTTATAAATTTACCTCTTTGCTAGACTCCTCGATACCCCAATCACACATCCTATGGCCGACCTGCGGCGAGCTCAATCGGGCATCTCGAGAACTCGATCTCGGTCCGAGTCAAGCCAGACTAGTACTCCACCGTTACACAGACTGCTTTCCAATCAGTTCCCAGACGATACCTCGGTATATCACCTACAAGACGGAGAGGTTATTGATGTTAACAATAATGCCGGCTCTTTACACCGGACTTCCAACGACAGTGATACCTCATCCGACGACGAATCCTCGGAAAAATTCTACAGTGAGAGAGTACCACAGACAGAAGGAGAAACTATAGAGGAGAAGCCAGAAGAGGTCTCTGGTGACAATGACATCGAAGCGCAACCGGTGACTTTGAAAAAGACCAAGTCAGCCAAGTCAGTCAGAGATCCTAACTTGGTAAGTTCTCTTCTTCAAACGTTTTCCTGGTATGTGACAAGATACTAAGAAAATAGGTAACATGGAATGGAGACGATGATCCAGAAAACCCGAAGAACTGGTCGATGCGAAGGAAATGGGCGGCCTGCTTCATCATCTCATCCTTCACATTCGTGTCTCCTGTGTCGTCATCGATTATTTCACCCGCATTGGTTTCCATCAGCGAAGAATTCAATTTAAAGGATCGGGTCCTGGCACAACTTACGCTTTCGATATTCGTGTTGGCGTACGCCATCGGACCGCTCTTCCTTGGACCTCTTTCCGAAATATACGGGCGTGTACTAGTCCTTCAACTATCGAATCTGTTTTACCTCGCCTGGAATCTGGGGTGCGGATTTGCTACGAGTCCTGGTCAATTGATGGCATTTCGGTTCATGAGCGGACTGGGTGGTTCAGCGCCCTTGGCTATCGGTGGCGGCATGCTCAGCGATTGCTTTCACGCGGAACAGCGAGGTAGAGCCATCTCCATCTACTCGCTAGCTCCTCTCCTAGGTCCGGCTATAGGGCCCATTGCCGGTGGATATATTGTCCAGAATACAACGTGGCGGTGGTGTTTCTGGTCCACTTCTATTTTCACAGCCGTCGTCCAGTGTTTCGGCTTCTTCTTGCTTCAGGAGACTTATGCCCCGAAGCTACTAGCATGGAAACGCGACAAGCTTCGGAAAGAGACGGGCAATAAAGCTTTATATACCGAGCACGATCACCCCGACAAAACTCTATTGAATACTCTCCGAGTTGCATTGAAACGACCTTTTATCTTACTCGGCACCCAACCCATCATCCAAGTGTTGGCAATATACATGGCGTATCTCTACGGCATTATGTATCTCGTGCTCTCTACCTTCCCCATGCTCTGGACAACCCGCTACCACCAATCTTCGGGCACGGGCTCCCTCAACTTCATCGCTATGGGCCTCGGTTTCTTTATCGGCGCGCAAACTTGCGCCCCGCTGATGGACCGCATCTACACGCGCCTCAAGAAACGCAACAATAACGTCGGCAAGCCCGAGTTCCGTGTCCCCATGATGGTACCAGCCTCACTCCTCACCCCCATTGGCCTTTTCTGGTACGGTTGGAGCGCGCAAGCTATCACGCATTGGATCCTCCCGGACATCGGTGCGGTCATCCTCTGCGCAGGCACCATCATCGGCTTTCAGTGCATCCAGACGTACATTGTCGACTCGTACACGCGGTATGCGGCGAGTGCAATCGCGGCGGCCACCGTGCTAAGAAGTTTGGCTGGGTTCGCGTTTCCGCTGTTTGCGCCGGCTATGTATGAGACCCTTGATTATGGGTGGGGGAATAGCTTGGTTGGGTTTATCTCGTTGGCATTGGGGATTCCTGCTCCGTTTTTGCTGTGGAAGTATGGTGCGACGTTGCGGACGAGGAGTAAGTTCGCTGCTGGATAATGTTGAAATCGTTTAGGAGGAGAAATGTTGTGACATGTAAAAGCGTTGGAAAGTTTTTTTTTTTTTTTCATGGCAGGATATTTTTTCTTTTTTGTTGTTAGACGTGCCTTATCCTTAGTGTCTTGAAGTTAGTGAGCGTTAGTTGTGCATAGTATGATATACCATGAGAGCATACAGTAGAGGGAAATACATTCAAAAACAAGAACATAAAAACATTTTCAATATGATTATGAAAAAAAATTCGCGTCGGATTGTAACTCGATACCTTACATGCACAAGTAAATTTATCTTGTCCTCAATTGAGAGCACTTGAGCACTTGAGAATTACAGGAAGTCTCTAAACTAGCAACCTACCAAGCATATTGTGCATAAATGAGAACAAAAACAATGCAGCAGAAAGAAAAATAGAAAACCATAATTCAACATCAAAAACATTTCCAAGTATGGTCGTATGAATGTAAAGGAGATCAGCCCACCCTGATTGGATCGGTCATTCGATATGGTCCGAGCGTCATCAAGCTCTCTCGCTCTGTAATCACTCGTTCAAAGCTCCTCAAAAGAGACGCTATCCATCGGTGCCCCCTCTTCGCAACCTAAAACCCGCCTAACAGAACTCACCCTTCGAATTTCTGGCCTAGGATTCCTCAATTGAGATGTCAAACTGCATCTCCGGGGTAGCCAAGGCCCTGAGAGCGACGCGACTGCCCGTTCAAACCTCCGCGCGCCGAACCCTCGCATATTCCAATGGCTGCAAAACGCCATCGATCGCAGAGTCCAATGGGATAAATGTGTTAAGGATACAAGGAAATGGAGTGCAGCAGGGGCAAATAAGATCATTTTCGAACTCTTCGCCGCGGAACAAGCTCAAGACTATGCAACAGATAAAAACGAGGAATAAGAGCGGGGTATGTGTTACTGTCCTGCATGTCCAAGAAAAATTAATTTCGTGGATGAAAGCATGTATGTTCATATGCTTGTATGGAAGCTGACATGAGCGTGTGAACAGCCCTTCAATCTCACAGCTGCCGTTCTTCTCGTGGCCACCGGATGTGGATTGTGGTTCTATTTCAGATCAGAGAAGGAGCGCATGGCGAGGAAGCGTATCGCCGAACAAACCAAAGGTGTTGGGAAACCCAAGGTTGGAGGACCATTCGATTTGGTAGACCATAATGGGAACAGATTCACAAACGAGGACTTGTTGGGCAAGTACACACTGGTATGTCTGGACTCAAAAGTCACCGGATGATTTGTCTATAAAATATATGGGGCTTCAAGTCGTCAGCTGCTGACAGAGTAATCTTAGGTCTACTTCGGCTTCACGCACTGTCCCGACATTTGCCCCGACGAACTGGACAAGATGGCCCTCATGTACGACAAAGTGCGCGAACAATGCGGCCAAGACGTACTCCTCCCTATCATGATCACTTGTGATCCGGCGCGTGACAGCCCTAAGGTGTTGAAGGAGTACCTCAAGGAATTCCACCCCGACATTGTGGGTCTGACAGGCACATACGAGAACATCAAGCAAACGTGCAAGGAATACCGCGTCTACTTCAGCACACCGCCAAACGTGAAGGACGGCCAGGATTACCTGGTGGATCACAGTATCTACTTCTACTTAATGGGTATGTCCAGTCGCTCTCAACCCCTCGCAGCGTAGCTGGAATATAAATCGAGTGGGCGAAATATGCTGATTGGACACTAACAACTATGCAGACCCAGAAGGCGATTTCGTCGAAGCCATCGGACGCAACTTCACCGCCGCTCAAGCTGCAAAGGTCATCTCCGACCACATCGGAGATTGGGACAAGCCACTGAAGAAGGAACAACGATGGACATAAAACGAACATGGTGGACACCAACGAAATGAAAGATATCTTCGCAATGTACTGTACATGGGTGTATGATGTATCCTCTGTATTATTACCGCTTTCTCCCTACCAAAGCAGAGAAACATTTGTATAAATATCCTGTAGAAACTCACAAGTAAGGGGTACTCCAACGTTTTTGGCTGCAGACAATGGCACACTCTTATTAGATACAACTACTCTGGAGAGGGGTGTTTAAGAACATCAAGTGACTTAGTAATAGAGTAGCAAATGATAAGGTAAAATCATCTGCAGCTAGGAGCGCTGGAGGACCCCTTACTTGCGAGTTTCTACGGTAAGTACTGTGCTACAAAGATGTAAATGTCCATGTACTCCAATGGGTTGGTTACACATCCCGTGACACTAGGCCGACCTAAGTGTTCTCCACTTGCGACAGGGGTAACCAAAAGCCTGTATCTTTCTTGCAGTAGTATAGACTAGGTATTTCACAGATTTAAGATAAGCTTTTGACGACACTAGCTTCTTTGCTGCGGTGTACTAGCTAATCCTAGGTTTTTCAGGTCCGAAGTAAAGATGAGAAAGCCACGAGGGAGTAGTGAGTTCAATGTCCATTAGCAATAACAAAAAGACTCTTCTAGACTTATATGTCCGTTGGCAATATCAAAAGGACTCTTCTAGACTTATATGTCCGTTAGCAATATCAAAAGGACTCTTCTAGACTTATTTCAACACATGTCAGTGTTGTCCGCTTTTAGGGGCCAAACACCAAGTAGAGGAAACTTGTTGGAGAAGAAATTATCATAGCCATTAACGTATTTGATAGAATATCATGACGAAAGTCTGGTATCCTGCACACCATTACCTATGCCTCCCACTTTCATCCCTCCGTATCTCCTCTTCATCCGTTTCATCCTCCTCTTCCCTTCCTCTACCACTAACCTCCGTCCTCATCAAACCCCTCAATCCACTATCCTCCCTAGCTAGCGTAGCCCTAACAGACTGATTTTCCCCCTTCTCCAAATCCACCTCCCTCATCCCCCCATCATCACTAATCTTACCACCACTAATTCTGCTCTCCTCATCCACGCTGCGCACCCCCTTCAACGTGATAACCCTCAAAGTGCTCTTCCCCAAACTTCCAAGCGGATCAAACCACCTTGCCGCCCGCCGCGCGGACATGAAGAAGGCTGGAGGCGGCGGGGTCGTGACGTGGCAGGCCGAGTCCTCGGTGATGGTCGGGCAGTCTGATTGTCGGGCGAAACGCTCGATGGTGGATACGCCTGCGGATGTCGAGCGTAGGATGTAGCTTGCAAAGCGTCGGGGATTGTACTTGCGTTTGAGCGATTTGAACATGTAGTTGTTGTGGCGTTGGTCTCTCGGGCGGCATTGTTGGGCGGCTGCGCTGAGTTTGCGTTGCCAGAAGGATTTGCGGAACACTAGATAGCGGGGAGCATATGTCAGTTGACGTTTCGGTGGGAATATGGTGTTGAGTAAGGATGATATTAGAAAGAAGGGAAGGGGTAACGGGTTCAGGGGAAGGAAATATGAGATGTGTGTAATCTTAGGAAGGATAAGGGGAACTTACTAGGACGTAGAGCTGCTGAATTCACTGCGATCAAGGCGATAGATAGCTCACGAGCTCCCCATCGTGCGATGATGCTCACTGTTATGCCCGGAACTACGGTCAACACGACCCGCGTGATGCACGCAGCCATAACGAAGATTCCGGAGGAGAGGAGTACGAATACGCCTATACGTTTCCGAAGTGGGATCCGCAGTGTCCACAAAATTGGAACAGGGATGGCCAAAAGGAACAGATCGGTCGTAGCATTGAGGCAGCTGAGTAGAATGAAGAATCTCGGCGATGCTGTGCAGTCTTCCGGAGGCAGTGGCTGGACGACCCATCTTCGATTATACGGCAGACACATTAAGCTGAGCATGAGGTTCGTCGCCGTCCATCCGGCAACACACAGGAAAATGGTGAAATTGAGCAGTTTTTTCTGCCAGGGTTCGCTAGCCAGACGTCTGTAAAGTATGATGACCATTGCTTTGAGGCTGAATACCATGGTAATACTGCCTATTTGTCAGGTTCTCTGTAGCACTGGATTTGAAGAACAATTTTCTGTAGTGTATACTCACTATGCGTACAACGTTATGATGTAGAATTTGGTGCCCCATGACACGGCTTTGACTTCGCTCGGAGTGAGGGCCCACACCTCGTCTGGACCGTAGTCAATGCTAGTATGCGTGAAGTACGTGCAGTGTATTCCCGCGATGATGACCGCCCAGCAAAAGAGGGCGATGAAGGCAAAGCCGTCATCTATCTGCAATCCATACAGGCCGACCACACGTAACCGGACGGCGAATCGCATCACCACCCATAGTGAACCGATAGTGAATAGACTCCATATTTCTGGCAAAAAATGACTGTCTGGTTTTGGCGCCATGGAGGATGATCCATTCTTCTGTGACACAGTGAAGTGGAGAGGACGGGGAAGTGGAGCAAGATCGATATGTATGAAATAAGCGATACTTGATGAGCAGCATGGGTGGGTTCACATGTTGTATGACAGCCGGGGGAATTCTCGATGTTGTGCGTTAGGAAATAACGTTAGAGCGGAGCAACTTTGTCGCAGGGAAGGGCTATCACCAATCAGAGGTGATGGAGCACTGGGCTTGGTGGTCACTGGGCTGGGCTTGGTGGTCATTGGGCAGACGATCTGGCCATTTTAAGGTTGGGCTACCAAAAGGGGTCCGGTATAGTCACCTGGAGAAGTTCGATACGTGTACGTACAGGGTATCATTGCGTCGGGTCATCCACATGTAGTTGCATCTGTCAAAAACTTCTATCTATCCAATTGTAAAACCCGGGAAGGAGATAGAGTAAACTCCTGCAGATCGATTTCCCAGGACATACTAATGCGTATGCCCTGGCGCAGTAACTAATACCCAATACCAGTACGTTAGTGGTCCATTCATAGAATGAGGAGAGAGCCCTAGCGCGAACGCATGGCGTTTCGTATCGGGGGCGTTGAAGCCGTGTAAGCGATTAAGATTCCATTCACAAGAACCGATCATGGCCTCTCTTGTGGCTAGGTGAAATTTCTCGGTATCACCCGAAATTATATTAACTGCTAGCTACTTTTACCATAACTTTGCCTCGCGTCCGCTTCGTAGCCACCACATCGTAGCCCTGTAACCACATTGTTAGCACAGGTTATCGAATGCGATAGTCCGCACATCATACCTCTAGAACCTGATCAAATGCAACAGTTCTTTCGATCACAGGCTTGATTTTTCCATCCGCCATCAGTTTCGTCAGCGGATCTATCACCTTCGGAGTTTCCCACGGCCCGAACATGATAAACCTTCGTGGCGTTCCCCCGAGCCATTGTGGCCAGTACAGGTTGACGAACCAGTGGAACACTGTTCTAAATAGCCCGTTTGTATAATCGCCAATGTTCACGTATACGCAGTCATCCTTCAGGAAGGCAGGGCTGTGGGTGTACACGTCCTGCGCACCCACAGTGTCCACAATTATGTCAAACTTGCGATCTCCGTACTCCTTTGCTAGGTATTCGGAAAAAGGAGCTTCTTTCCTGTAATCAATCGTAACTAGATCAGACAACGAGTCATTGAGTCAGCAAAGGTCGCCGACCTGATTCTCAACGTCTTAGAGCCCCCCGAAGGCTACCCAGGATCTTCATTGCATTATCAACATACCATCAGCCCCAAGACGCTTCACCATGTCAAAATTTGGCGTCGAACATGTGGCGACAATTTCCTTTGCACCCATCGCTTTAGCGACCTGAATGAACGCAGTCCCGCATTGCCCACTGGAGCCGTGCACCAACATACGTATCCCACAATCTTCTTTAATCCCTCCATTTTTGCAAATCAGCATCGCCATTAACCCGCCAATAGCCACAGCCCCCGCCTCCTGTAGCGTCATGTTCGAGGGGACGGGCGCAACAATGTTATTTGATGAAGTTGATAGGCAAATGTATTCACACAGTGCCCCTGTTCCGTGGCGCTTCGAATCTGTCTCAAGTGTCCCGAAAACCTCTGTGCCAATCTCAAATTTCGACGGCGCAAGAGGGCCTTTCGCGATGATGACTCCGGCGTAATCGGTACCGGGAACAGAATTTTTGGTTCGTAGAAACGAGGGTATCAGCCCCATAGTTTTGAGATCTCCGAAGCTGAGCCCTGCATATTCTATTTTGATAAGAACTTCATCGCCTGTTGGAAGATTGGGTGTAGGGACTGTGGTTTGGGAAAGGACTTGTCGGTGGGTGCCTGGTTGCGAGAAGGTCCAGGCTTTCATTATTGGTGGAAGGAATGTATTGGTCGCCATTTTTTCAAGCTATCATGAAAATATTAAGAAGTTTGCAACCGCTGCTTGTCATTTGCCTCACCGTTCATCGAGATATATATATTGTTATCGTGATGATGAAAAGGCAGCGAATGTCACTCACGCACGCATACCCAGTACCGACATGTTCGTCCGCGAGTGGGGCTTCGGACGAAGCATTGCAGTATCCAAAGTCATTTGTTGGAAATCATGATTTATGCGGCTCGTAAGTCAAAAGACCAACTTATTCAGCCTCATTTCGTAACTGGCAGTCATCGAAGGTTTCGATGAATTGTGGGACCACGTGCCAACCCAGAGATAAAAGTATGTATGGCCTAGATCTTACTGTTTTTGGTTCGTTGAATAAAGAGGTAGGGGGTATTAGCTCAAAAATTACTGTAAATTTATTATTCCCGCTAGTAGTATCTGATTAATCTAGATCACCTACGGAAGGAGTACCTAAAACAGTGATTACAATACAGAACTCTTGCTTTTTCCGAGCTTGGCTGTAGCTTATGAGAGCTAGGTACAATCATTTTCCTAGGCGGAACGTTTGGACAACAACTTGGATTGATCGGAGATGACTCCTGAGATGAATCAGTATTTCAGGTCGTGGCTAGTTTCGCCATTTTAACCCGCCTGCGAAATCATCCTACAGTTCTCAAGCTTGCGTACAACAGGAAATCCTCTCGCAAAATCTACAGGACATCCGTTGGGGTGTTTTTGGGTATAGTTCTAGTGTCGAAAAGAATCGTGGCGTCGAGAGTTGCACGCCGGCGTAATAGTAGCCCACACAGTAAGGACCCTGGCGACTTTGAAGGCAGCAAGTGCCGGACGAAATAAACGGTCGAGCATCGAATTTCTGTGAGTGGGGGGTGGGGGTTTGTATTGGATTGTACCCATGGAAAAAGTGTAGTATTTTGCATCCACAGTTAGCCATATGCTCCATCTCCGTCTGCTCCAGTTTGTATAACTAGATAAATTGCGACTACAAGGGTACCGATGCGATGCTGACCCTGCCCCCTGATACATCTGGAATCCCTTCTTTGGAATCGGTTCTGTGTAATACACGGTGGTTATTAATGAAGTGGGGGTGGGTCGCCTTCCCATTAGCGTTCTAGTTACCGGATAAATTCAATGCATGAATACCTAAACCTCCAACAGCACCACGAGACACGATGACTTTGCCAGGCACATTACCTCTCAGAACATTAAAGTTGTTGAAAACTTACTCTCTCACAAGTAAGCTGGAAACACGATGCCGAAAGTACTGAATCCCATCCTCCCTGGGTTCAACGCGGACCCTTCAATCCTCCGGGTTGGCGATGACTACTACATTGCCACCTCAACCTTTGAATGGTTCCCAGGAGTTCAAATTCACCATTCCAAGGATCTAGCAAACTGGGAACTCGTCACCAGGCCTTTGAATCGCAAGAGCCAGCTAGACATGAGAGGAAATCCCGACAGCTGCGGTATTTGGGCACCATGTTTGACACACGATGGTGAGAAGTTCTGGCTCGTATATACAGACGTGAAGCGCAAGGATGGTGCATTCAAAGATACGCCGAATTATATCGTGACTGCGCCGAAGATCGAAGGACCGTGGTCTGATCCCGTATACGTCAACTCGTCTGGATTTGACCCTTCGTTGTTCCACGATGACGATGGAAAGAAGTGGTTCGTCAATATGCTTCAGGACCATCGCCGACGACCACATTTCTTTGCGGGTATTAGACTGCAAGAGTATGACCCAAAGCAGGAGAAGCTCGTCGGACCAATGAAAACCATTTTCCATGGGACGGAACTGGCTTTGGTCGAAGGACCTCATCTTTATAAACGCAATGGCTGGTACTATCTCTTGACTGCGGAAGGAGGCACTGGGTATGGACATGCATGCACTCTCGCGCGGTCTCGTGACATTTGGGGTCCCTACGAAGTGCACCCACAAAACCCAATCCTGTCTTCGAGAGACCACCCCTTGGCAGCTCTCCAAAGAGCAGGTCACGGCGATATTGTGGACACCCCAGATGGCAAGACATACCTTGTGCACCTGTGCGGACGCCCAACTACTCAACTCCGACGTAGTGTGCTCGGTCGAGAATGCAGCATCCAGGAAGCTTACTGGGAGGATGATTGGCTTTACGTGAAGAACGGCCCCGTTCCATCTCTATACGTCGATCTTCCAGCGGAGCGCGACGACACCAAGTACTGGGCCGAGCAACGTTACACCTTCAACAAATCTGATGGCCTCCACAAGGACTTCCAATGGCTTCGTACCCCGGAGCCTGAACGCATCTTCCGGATAACCGAAAGCAACAAACTGGAGCTTAATGGTCGCGAAGGTATCGGGGGCTGGTTCGAGCAAGCACTTGTTGCGAGACGTCAAACGCATTTCTCGTACGATGCCGAAACTGTGGTGGACTTCAGCCCAGAAGATGAACGCCATATTGCGGGGTTGACAGCATACTACTGCCGTTTCAACTTCTTCTATCTCGCTGTGTCAGCTGATGCAGATGGCAAGCGCGAGGTTTTGATCATGTCATCTGAGGCTTCGTACCCAAATGCGCACTTCAAACTCCCACTTCCAGAGCCTGTGCCTATTCCCCAGGAAGGCAAGGTCAGGCTCGCACTTAGCATCCGAGGCAAGGAGTTGCAGTTCTCTTATGCTTTGGAAGGTGACGATGAATTAAAGAAGATTGGCCCGGTGTATGATGCGAGTATTGTATCGGATGAATGTGGCGGACACCCCAACGACGGTAGTTTCACGGGCGCTTTCGTCGGTATGGCGTGTAACGATCTCAATCTTGGAGAGAAGAAGGCAAACTTTGATTACTTTATTTACAGGCCAGTGAAGTACAAGACAGACCGATACGAAGTGTAAGGTTAGGCTATTCATGAATACATAGTATTCAATGCTCGATAGAGATGATATTTGTAGTCATGCTTTTGCCGCCAAACCCGGAGAAAGTGTCCAGGATAACATTATGCTACTGCTTTGGCGCCAACGTCCTATCACATATAGCAGGTAGCTAGACAATTTTATGTCAAAGAAACTTCTTAATTCATACATACGTTGCCTAAGTTTACCAGAGGTCTCATGATAGTAAAGGTACACCCAAAATTGAATAGATAAAGACCCCCGTTACAACAGCGAGATAGAGTAAAAGAGTATCAGTGATCGAATCTCAATCTGCCTTCGGTTTCAAGGTAGCTCCCAGAATATTCGCTATAATCGCATCCGCCATATTAGCAGGCATCAAATCATACAGCAGAATAGATTGCACACGATGCCAGAAATACGGCTCAACAGAGCGATGCCCATTTCCAGCCCTCGCTAGTATAGCCTTGGCCATCGTCTCCGGGGACGGCATGAATAAGCCCGCTTGGAAAGATTCCTCTTTCTGCAGCTGCGACGTATACGTGGCACCGACGACCGCTTCGAGGACATCGACCTGCGGTGATGATGGGTCGCGAGAGGATATTGCCACCTGCTCTGCAGCGAATGCGCGGTTCCATGTGTGCAGTGCGCCTTTTGTGGCTGAGTAGGGAGCAGCGTAGGGTTGTCCGCGGTTCGACTGGCTGCCTATTGTCAAGACGAGCGAAGGTGTTGGAGACGCCCGGCGCAGGTGGGGGAGGAGAGCATGAGTCAGTTGAAGAGGGAACTGAACGTTGAGAGAAAAGATGGCGTGGATCTCTTTTGGGGTGTAGTCTTCAAAGGGCATGAAATTGGTCTGCGAAAGCGATTAATTAGCTTGTATAAAGATATAGTTGTCAACTACCTAGGTAGTGAATCTGGATCAGAAAGGATTACGTACCGAAAGGATACCTGTTCCACCAACATTGTTGATTAATACTGTGAGCTTGATATCTGCCACAGCGGCCACAATCTTTTCTATATCTTGGCTAGTGAAGAACGCTGCGTCTGCAACCACATGCCGAAATTTTCGCGTTGGATGCTCTTTTTGTAGCTGGTCGACTACTTTGAGTAATCCGGTCTCATTGCGTGCATGGAGTATTACGTTGAATCCTCGCGCAGCTAGCTCGCTACTTAGAGCCCGTCCGATCCCGCCGCTGGCACCGGTCACAAGTGCCCAACTGGCTTCGCTGTCATCGCTGGGCGTCTTGTTTAGGTATTTTATGATGTTGGAGGGGTAGAGATAGTGGATCAATGGGATAGGCATGGTGTGAGCGGCTTGTATTTTGGGCTTATTATGCGATGCGATGGGGGGAGAGTATTACAAAAGTACAAACGAAGCAAACCAAATAACTGAAGATTCAACTATGTGTTGATGTGTCGATCGATGGATTGTTTGGTGATGTGCGATTGCCGTAGTCTCCAATGCTTGGAATTGGGGCGTACAACGAGGGATATTTCTACAAAAATTCACCTACCTATAATATTCTGCAAATGTGCTGTGCTCTGGCCGTCTTCCTTTAGCTACCTATTCCAGTAGTGTTGGTGGAGAGTTCGTTCAGCCCGAAGATGCCTCTATCGGCCCCAAAGGACCAATGTTCCGCCGACTCGGAGAGTGTCATGAAACAAAGCCGAACGCATCTAAATATCCCGTACCGATGTACAAAACCCTGAGCGCACTGCACTGCTCGATCAATCCATTTGAGTTCAAGACGATCGTTTCGTTTCCAACAATGATGAAAATTTCCACCTGATGGCTACAATCACGTGATGTAACAAAGATCCATCGAGATTAATGTATGTCTAGCACAACGGTTGCATGCCCAACCTTTGGTGTCTCTCATTGGCCATTGCGAGAGGGAAACAGACGAGGCTCCATTTGGTATGCATGAGACACGTCTTGCGTGAAATCTTCAACGGCATGAGATACAGAAGGTGTCTTTTTTGGTCTGTTAGTCTCAGGAAATAACGCAGTCACGCAGTCACGCCATGATTGAGACGAGTGGCCTTTCCTTTCATGCAGAGTCGCCGCTCGAGGGTATATCTGCCCCGTGTTTCCCATACTTCATTCTTTCCTCACCACTTCACTTCCCATTGCTTATGCCGTTTGTTTGTTGAGTCGCGCACTCCAAGGATAGGCGACTGCGATGTATTCATTCACCAATCCCACTGGCTGCAACCACCAAGACGTGCTACATGCTCGACGAGCTTGATCCCGATGATACCGGCTTCCGTTACTTCCTGAATCACACTGAACCTTCGATCAGCATCCAACCTTCGCTTCAACTCCTCATGCGTAGCACTTAAGGTGTTAAAGTCAGGCCTTCAATGGTGTTGCGTCGCACCAACTCCGCGCTGCGCCGGACGGTGTACAAGCTGTTTCTTCGACATGGACTTGCGGCTTCTGTTTCAACTCAAGCTTCGATCAAGACTGCCAAGATGTCGCTGGCAGCAGCAACATCACGAATTCAGAGCCGACGAACCCAGCTCGGCGGCATGTGGGGTCTTGACACTTTGACTTTGGTCTGACAACACCGGATGAGGCGTGAAATGCCTTGGGCTGGTATCGCATTCCAAGGTAAAATTACTCGGGCCATGGCTGGAAACGAGACGTGAAGCTTATCGCGTTTCAGACGTGTTGCGGCTCACAGCACCCCCACCCCTAATTTTTTTGTTGGACTCTGGAATGATTGAACCTGAAAATTAAGGCATCAAGAAATGTTATTAAGAGTCGAATAAAATTGAGCGTGTAGTGAGTTCTTGTTGAAGAATTTGGATGCGGTTGGGGGTAAGTAAGATTGCGTCCTGAGGCCGAAAGCGGTTGGCTATTGTGCACTATCGTGATGAACATTTGCGGCACACTTTGTGAGGAGCTAGGAACTCTACTACCATCGTGAACCATTGCCATCAAATCTCGAACACTCTGTGGATCTCCGTGCTAGCCGCTGTCCATGTAAGTCCTGCCACTCCTTGTCGAAAGCTCGGACAGGGGGGCCCTGGGGTGCGACAGAATGGTTTCAGCTTTTCTTGGACGCAATTTCAGGCCGTCTACCAGCAGCATCAAAAGCTCGTCAGGCGCTGCTTCAAAGCGATTTCACCACGAACCAACACAGGATTCCAATACTTTCTCTAGAGGAGCCGGCTCTACTCGCCTTACTTTTAATTTTTTTACCCACTTTATTTTCTGGATTCTCTGCGTCCCTTCGCATTAACGTTGAACGTGTTGCATTGAGACGAACCCTACCCTCACCCTTTTTATAATCCGGATCTGATACTTGTGTCACGTTTCCAATCAAAGCCTCAGTCAGAAACTAAGATCGCTTCCTTCCATTCATAAAGCCTACCCAGGGAAATGTGGACAGCAAACCGCGCCAGCCAGCCTCAGCGACCTCAACACACTGCTAGCATCAGCATTGCCTCAGTGCGCTCTAATAGCAGTCGACCCACATCGGTGGCATCCCTTCAACTATCCCGCCAGGTGTCTCGAGGATACGAATCTGACCAGTCATCTGACACGGCCGCTGAGGACGACTTTAACAACAATACCATGCCCGCTATGTGGCAAAGCCGGCGACAGGAAAGCGGCTCTGCTGTCAACCGCCTAAGCCAGAAGTTCGGTGGAGTCACTCCCACCACACCTGCGCCATTGCGAACCTCACACTCCCAGCTGGATGTTCATGAAATTTCACCAGATGACGATACCCGCTCGCGTTCATCAACCCTTAACGGCGATGATCGCGACTTTGAATTCCCTGAGAAGCCTCTTAATGTGCTTCCCAAACAGCAGATCAAGATGGATAAGGTCTTGGAGGACTTTCCCGCTCCTGTACAGTCTCGTACCGACCCTACCCATGTACCAGGACCTCTGGAATCCCAACTCGCCGCCCTAATGTCTAAGATTGTCTTCATGGAACGCAAGAACCCCGTGGTTTCCGTCACCCCAGAGGACTATGAGGACATGTCCGCACGTCTCAAGGCTCTCGAGGCCGAGAAGAAGCAATGGACAAAACGTCACGAAGCCATCTGGGCGCTGCGTGACGAGGATGTCGAGAACAACATCAAGATCCGAGGCATGCTCGCCAAAGCACGCCGCGAGCTCGAAGGAATGACGAAGCTGCGCGACGAAGATCTCCTCAACGTGCAAGTTGTGCGGATAAAGCTGGCTGATGCTACGAGGCAACTCGAAAGGCTCCAGCAATCTCCTAGCGGTCGCACCAGCCCCTCCACCCGCAGGCCAGGCAGCATGTTCATGGAGAGGAGAGACACTGCAGATCTATTCGCAGTTGCCAAAGCTGCAGCACTGGAACAGCGCGCTCTCGAGCTTGAGAAGCGCAACACAGACCTCTTGTCTCAGATTGAGTCATTGAAGGGTGGAGCTAGCATTGATGATCTCAACCGCATGACAGCTCACCAGGCGTGGAAGGATACCGTCGAAAAGCTCGAGCAGAAGCTCAAGTCTCGCGACGCCGAAATCCTCAGGTTACGCGGAGGTGGTGCGGTCGTCAGCGCCGGCGGAGCCCCGTCCTCAAGCGAGTGGCAGCGCGTGGAGATGCTGCACGAAGAGCATGGCGCGTACAGGGAGAGGATGGGTGGCAAGTTGCAGCAACTTCGCAGCGAGAAGGAAATGCTGCAGAGAGAGTTGCACCGCAAGGAAGACGAATGCCACGGCCTCGAGGCCAAGATCCAGAGCATGCGGAGGTCCATGGGGGTGATGTAGGAATCTCGCCAATGCGGCCGTCGCACTAATCACGCCACTTTCAGCGAAATACCACAGAGACTGAAGGTTGGAGTGGCTGCGCGGTGGCTAAGTCTGGGGGGAAGGAAGAGTAGGGAGAAGCTCCGCGAGGTGGAGTGGCTGTGAATTTCATGAACTTTGGCGGGATTTCTAGCTTATGAGACTGAAGATTAGTCTGGGCTGCATTGGCGTTCTATGTACAATGTTCTTTTTAGGGATTTGACATCCAGGTTTGGAAGCATTTGTTAGTGTTGAATATACCGAGACCTCGGGGCTCCTTTGTTACTTTGCATTTGTATCAATTTCTCGTGCAAGCACCTGTGATTCCGGTCACAGGAAGTGAAAATTTACTGGCATTGTTGAGTATCGACGTGATTCTCCCCATTCAGTCGAGCGCCTTAGTCTGTCTGAACTCAGCACCTTACTCCTTAGACAAACCCCAACCAATAAATCGAAACCCCCGCAATGCCGGTGATACCCACATCCCATACCCCAATCCTTTCTCACACATAGAACCACATTATTTCACTGTCGACGGTCCCAGAGTAAGAGTATACCGAAGATGCGAGATCATGGTAGAGAACAGTCATGTTCCTCATCCTGAGTTCGAACTCTCAATCTTCACTCGTTTGATAGATGACTCTGTGTGATTGCGGCCTGGTGATTTTGGAAACATTTGTTGAATTTCCTCGATTGTACTCATGAAAGTAGGAAGCCATGCTTCTAGTTTTGCGCGTGCTTCACGATGAGGAGCAGTGTCATAGACCTCCGTCTCGAAAAATTGTTCTGTTGTTTCCAGAAAGGTATCGAATTGTTCGCCACACTTTTTAAGGAATTCAGTTACAGTTTGCTTCAACTCCCGCTTCATCAATTTCATGGCTTCTTTCTCATAAGTTGTAACAAATTGGGCCATACTGGAACGCATCTTTTGGTGCTGCCGTCCCCAAGCTCCTGCTCCCCTAGGAGGCTCACGAGCGGCTTCCTGGAAGGGTCCTTTGGTAATCTTGGCTATAGTACAACCGATGTCCTCCTCCGTCGTGACTCTTCGGTATACTCTGACGATGATGCTATGGAGATCATCTTTTAGACAGTCCATCATTGTTAGCAGACCATCCTTGATCTCTAACCATTCCTTCCCGAAACGGGCCCTCAAGTCGGAGCTGATTGACGCGTCTTCGATATTGCCTTCAACCTTTTGGTTGATATCGTCCAGAGCCTCGCCAACCGATTTCACAATCATCGCGGATTTCTCCATTACGTCGTTCTTCCAAGCTTCTATGTGGCGTACTGAAGCCGAAAACTCATGCTGGACTAGAGGAGGCCTCTCCAAAACTTCCAAAAGATCACGATTCCAATTAACGTCTCGACCAGCGTATGCCTGTGATATACTGTGATGCGGGATGCCGTTGGATCGCAAAGTGTAGTCCCAAGTAATCCAACGGACTGACCACCTGCGCCGCCATAGTTCAACCAGCGAAGAAATGCGTTGTTCTGCACTCGTGCGCTCCTCGTTAGTTAAGATCTTCGGGACACAAGCATTCAAAGTAGCAATTGGAATTGGATTCCTGCTCTTGCTCTTGCTCTTGAAGATTTCAAAGTCATCTTGAGTAGTGTCGCGCAGCTTGAAGTAACCACCTTCCTGTGCGCTCTTGGTAAGGATGCGCCTCACCCTATCCTCGACCTTTGGCAATAGGTTGAAGAAGTGGAAGTGGTACCGCTGTATGTTATGCTCCGCTGTCAAATTCAGAAGATATTCCTGGGTCGCGGGAATTCCACTCATTCGAGGACCGAATGGAGGATCAGCGATCCGTTTACTGTTTGTCCAGTCGATCCAGCTTTGGGAAGACACAGAAAAAGTTTGAAGCTGCTCTCCATAAGTCTCCTGCACGCTCGTTTTTAAGCTTTGTGCTTTAAGCCTTTGAGCGGCACTCTTAGCATAGGCCAGGAGGTGTTCACTGTAGTTGTCGACACTGGTCTCGTCGAGGTCTTCCATATTTTCGACCTCGCTCAAGCGCTGTAGTATGCTCTTAAAGGGTTCATCTTCCGACTCATTGATTAGGCTCAAAACTTCATCGTCGCTTGTATGGAAATGGTTCTGCAATGTTTTATTAGTCTATATGATTTCATACGGCCAGCTATTAACTTACATCGAGCTTGTTGATGATGAGAATAGTACGATCCAACCCATGGGAGTGAATTGAACTTCGTATCTGTTTATTCACGGATTTGCTATCTTCAAGTCGAAGCCCTTCCCCGATAATTACTTCATAATCAGCATTACGCCGGAAGGCGTTTGCCGTTGCTATTCGGCCCTGGTTGAGATCGCCGTATCCTGGTAAGTCCGTCAATGCAATTCCATTTCGGAGAAGTGTTCCTCCCGTTCTGACGTAGACCTTGTGAATAAGTGGCCATATCGCTGCCGCCAACTCACGGACGGCTGTTAGATCGAGAATACCAGTTTGTGACTCTGGAACTTCATCTGGGATCCCTGTAAACAATATATTTTCGTGGTCGTTTTCTTCTGCTTTTGCACAAAGATCTTGAATCCGCTCCGCTTGTTTCTGGAGACATTGCTGGAGAAGTCTTCCATCGTGAATTTCATCATCTTGTAAGAATGAATCCAAGTCCTCTGCAGCCCCGAAATCGCTTTGGGCCTTCCACAACATCTGGAAATAATCCAACGCGTGTTTCGCAAGAGTTCTGTCTTCTTCGGTGAGAATCCTATTTACTATAATCTCGCCATCCTCCTCCATGGATGTATCCTTTGCAGCCACGTGCACTTTGGAATAGTTGTCGATGTGATCTTGTGCCTCTTGTTCTCGCGTAGATGCATCGGTAATCACTATATTGATGTTGCTGACTCTTGTATTGTCCGGGGCTCCGGGTAAGTACTCATACGTCGTCGCATGTTGAGTGCATGCTCTGGTGGAGTCCGAAGCATCCGCGAGGCCAGGACGGTTGAGTATTGCGTTTATGAAGGTAGACTTTCCAATTCCTGTTGCACCAATCACGCAGATCTCAAGCCGCACATGCCGCGGCCCTTGGAGTCGCTTATCTAATTCTTTTGACAGTTGTTGGAATTCTTTGATTTTCTTGGAAGCTTCACCTAACTCGATCTTGATTTGCTGGCATGACTCTTTGGCTTTGGCGTTCATTGCCTGTGGCCGCATTTTGAAGAATTCGCTTTCGGACATGGTCTCGTCTAGAGGTTTTGGCGTCCATCTTGGCTCAATTTGAGCGGTTTCCTTGTTCTTGTTTTTCATCAGCAACAACTTCCGTGCAGGCTTAGTATTCTTGGGTTGCCGCAATTTCCAGGTCTCAAATGAGACGACAGGATCCATGTACGCCCCATCCATGCTGGTGCTGTAGAATCAGTATCAATCGTCGCAGTTTTTAATTTGTATGCTCACGTACTCTTCAGAAATTGCTTCCCAAGTTGAATTCGTCGGATTGGCCTTTATCAATCGAATATTGATAATTGAGCGATTTGGCGGCAGGCTACAGGCGAGAGGAGGCAGAGGAAGCAGGTGGATCTAGCTTGAACCAGGGTAATGTGCGGGACTAGATATATTCCAGTGGATGTCGGTGTAACCGAAGGGGAGGAGCAAGTAGAAGGATAGGCATACGCGGTCATAGAAGGAAAAGGACAGTTTGGGGTGGGTTGAGCGTATCAGTCGAGGCGGTGGAGTTGCTTGCGTGTGTAACGGCGTTTCTGAAGATCTGATGCTGTCGGAGAGGAACAACAAACAAGGGTATCAATTGATCCGCTGTATGTGACTTGGCAAGTGGATATGAGCAAAAAGCAGTGCAACTAGCAGGTCTGTAGCTTATTGGAGAATGTGGTGAGAGAAATTGTATGGCGGCAGAATAGCTAGTACTTAAGTAGGTTTAGCGCTACTCATGGGCTCCTTCCGATTATGGAGACAGCCATCGCTGTTGACTCTTAAATACTTAGGTACCTAAGTAAACATGCACACTGGTAGCTCACGGTACAAACAAGAGTCACGTGGAAAAGCAATGTGATATTTTGAAGGAAAAGTGGTATTAGGTTGCCATTGAATACGCCTGATCTGTAAACCCCAGAATGATCAACCTAAACCTTGAGGGCATTATGCCAAAACAGAAACTCCCAGACCATGATTTGAACCCCCGAAAACCTTGTGACGGACGCTGTATAATTGCTGTCCGAATGCATTGCACTACCAAGCCCTTGAAAGACAACGAACAACGAGTTACCTAATCGAAAGGATGATCCAAGGCAATCCGCTAGTAATACCGATCTTCTTGCTTGAAGTCCATGAAGATGCCATCATAGAACAGGTCAGACAAGGTGCTCGTGTTCGTGTGAATCCTTTTTAGTTAGCAGAAGAAGAAATACCTCTCATGGCATCTGCATACATGAGGGCGGTTTCACTGAACCGCTTTCGTCCAGTCTTGTTGGTGACAACTGGTAGGATGACATCAGAATCCTCGGTTTGTGCCTTGAGGTCTTGACTCATCGCTTCAGGTTTGTTAGCGGGGGTCTGAGAAGTCATTGGGATAGAGTTGGGTTCGAGGTTGATTGGCTGCTGGCTCGAATTTTCCAAATGGCCAAACCATCCGGAAGCGGTGGACAACTGACCCGATGAACCGAGAGGAACACGGCGAGGGTTATTGGGGCCCAGATAATTGTTCTTACCCCCGAAAGTGTTCTCGCGGAGGTTCGGGTGTACAAGGACCTTGAGCTTGTTGAGGATAGCCAGTTCGAGCTCCAGCTTGATGCCGTACACTACGCTCTTGAAGGTTTCTGCGAAGAATTAGTTCTTTTTTTTTAGCCAATTAGTGAGGAAACACTCACGCTGAATGACGTGCTCCCCGGAGAACTCTGTAGCAAGTAGCACAATGTCAAGCACGATGATGATGACATTGGCCAAGAAGACCTGGTACAGAGTAGTACGCGACTCCTTCTCGTCGGTGGTCTTGAGCTTGCCGATTGCCCCCACGATATACAAGAAGCTCAGCAATAGTTCTTGGAAAGTGAAGATTGTCATTTGAACCGGCTCTATAATGTTGTAAGCCTTGGTTACTGCTGCGTCATCGCCGCCACCAAGGTTGGATAAGAAGGCGACGATTGAAGTAGCGCCGTGCAAGATAAGGCCGACAGTGATGATGCCGCTTCGAATACCTCGCAACATGTCCTTGTGGTCTCGGTAAACGAGGTGGAGTCGGCTGAACAAGACAAAGGATTGGCCGGTGACCATGGCTGACCATCCACAGGTGTCCAAGGCAATTGCCAATGCTAGATGAGATAACTTGAAGTATTCCATCATGAATCCGATACTATAGGGGAAGATACCAAGAGTCGCGACGACACAAGACCAGAAGTAGAGTCCGCGGTACTCTTTGAAGGTGAAGCCCACCAGCAATCCGAGTTTGACCGCCATGAAGAGAGAGATTGCAGTGCCGATAACGACGGCCAGGGCTTCCGTATCCCACTTTTGGAAGTGGTTGTTGACCATGCTCGCAACCATTTTGACGTTGTGTTGTTCGAAAGTTTGTAGGGGGAAAAGGGTATGTGAGTCGGAAGTTTGTAGGGTCAAAAGAGTATGTGAGTCGGATTTTTTGTTGTTGTGGTTGCTGTTTAGCGTGGAGGCAGCTGTCTTGGCCCGTGCATGCAGGATTTGAGGTGAAGTGCAAGTCACCCCCCATGCGCCACAGCAAGCCATAGGAGAAAATTGCGAAGAAATTGAGAGATGAAGATATCAGGCAACCCAAAAATTCTACCGCAATACCCTCAAATCCCCGATTGATCGAGCAATAGCAGTCCTCAATGGTTTCTGGCACTCTGCCAATTTGATGTCCCAAATCCACGGCAGAGTCGGTGAGGCTCTACCATACACCTTTCCACAAGCACAGGAGCTTTGATCAGCTTCAACTATTGCGACCGTACTGGCAAATCATTTGAATTCGAGACAGTGCTCATGCATAGGCCACTGGACAGGTCATCGGTAACCCTAATGAGCTTTAAAGTACAAGAGAATTCGGATTCGGATGGGATCAAGTATAAGAGAAGATGACAACATTGACGACCGTGCGAAATCCCTACAATATATGTCTTGTGTCTTTATACTAGACAAATGTACATATGTGCGCTGCATCGCGAAGACTGGACGTTCCAGTTTGTGCGACTGCAGGCAACCATGCGTACGCCCGATTTCAGGTGGACTGATAATGATTGTGGATACGTACATTTTGTACAACACATTGGCAATTCTACATAGCAGAGCTATCTGTGCAGCAAAATTCAGTAGGAGCAGGATAAATTCCCACCTTGCTTGTGCATTCAAACTACACAGAGAGATATTTCGTGGGGATTGTGATGATGGTTCGGGTGATCCGTCTAATGAAATTATCCACGGTTGTGGCTGGTTGCAGCATTTTGGCGATAGGGACGGTACGGATGGCAACGGCTCAATAAATCTATCACAATGTTGCTGTAACTCCTTAAGAGCCTTGGGATGTATGACATGGTTGGATGACTATCCTTTTCGGCTGTACCACCTCTTGTAGTTGACTTCTCGGCAAAAATCGAATGAAAACGGATAGAGTGGAACTTTACAATTCACATCCACAGTTTACAGAGACGATATCCTACCAGAATGATAGTATAGCGCTGATTTGAAATTTTGAATTTGAGAGTTCTACACCGCAACGCCAAGAAAGATGTGCCTTAGCACATACCGCGATCATTGAGAAGCATGCAAGCGGCCATTGATCATTCATTTGCCGTTTTAGGCTGATGAGACACCCGCATGACTATGTATTTCTTGAAAAGTGGTGACCCGTGCACGAGAAACATGGCAGATGTAGTTTAGGTTACTGTAGTATGTTGTACAACATTTCATTCATGTTTGATAAGACCAATCGGAACAGCCTTAAGTAATGTGGTGCGACACCCCAAACACATAGTCAACATGGACATTCAGAAATCTCTGGTGGTTTGTTCGCCTGCACAAAGACATCCAGAATCTGTGTATAGTTCCATTTATCAGACTTATCATGAGGCTCATCCACGGACCCGCTCCATTCGTACATGTATACATACGAACCCAGCCAAATTTTTCCCGTCGCTGACGGGTGATTGGTTACATAGGCACCCATCCATAATGTTCATGTACGAAGTGACTTAGTGAGTGAATATTTTAGCAGCACTTGAGTACATAATATCTGCATTGCCCTCACATACATACAATATTTCACAAAACAAATAAAATCCGCCATTCCTATCTTGTTTTGGAGATAACTTGAATCTTGATTTCTGTGACGTGCATACAAAGAAATCGACTAGCGGTCAATGGTAGACTAGAGATGGGGCCCTGCTCCACTTATCACACATGTCCGTGCATACCTGGCCATGCACCCCACGTTAGCCTGGCACGTCATGATTGCTTCAAGCGCGTCAACAGTTTGTTAACGGCGTCAAATATAGGTGGATAAGACGAACATCACACCCTCAAACAAACATACCTTCCACCATGAAATTTTTGCTTCTTGTCCTAGCTTTTGTCGACCTAAGCCAATGCCGAAATAAGCAACAGCCCATATCCCTGGCGCCGCAAGGTATCGGCCAGCCGCTGATTGGTTTTGGTACATGGAATTTGAAAGAATCACCCGAAAATACCTCGAGCGCTGTAGCAGTTGCTGTTGAATCAGGCTACCGACAGGTTGACTGTGCTGCAGCTTATGGGAACGAAAAGGCCGTGGGTCAGGGCATCGCCGAAGGCCTGAAGAAAGCAAATCTTGGTAGACAGGACTTGTGGGTGACATCGAAATTATGGAATGATCAGTACGAAAAGCCCAAAAATTACCCGAATTTGAATGCTCACAAGTCCAAGTCACGACCCTGACCGCGTTGAAAAAGGTCTCAATCAGACTCTCGATGACCTCAACCTCGATTACATTGACCTGTTCCTGATGCATTGGCCTGTAGGCAAAGGGCCAGATGATGATAAATACCATTTCGACTACATTGGAACGTGGCACGCAATGACGAAGCTTCTCAAGACCGGCCGAGTGCGCTACATCGGAATTTCCAACTTTTCGCCCGCTCAGTTGAAAGACCTCATCACTCACAGCGTAGTGAAGCCATATGTTCACCAGATGGAGCTTCATCCCTACCTTCCCCAGACGGAATGGATTCGCAAACACCAAGAGCATGGCATTTCAATCACCGCATATTCTCCTCTAGGAAACATGAATCCCACGTATGGAGACCGCTCACGACGCTCAACAAACACTCAATCAAAAGCTCCCTTGCTTCTAGAAAATAAAGTGATCATAGACGTTTCTGAAGAGTCGGGCTGTACACCCGCCCAAGTGGTTTTGGCATGGGGAATCAGCAGAGGAACGAGCGTCATTCCGAAGAGTAAACATGTGGATTACATCAAGGAAAACCTCGGCGCGCAGGAGTGCGCTTTGGATAAGAAGAGTCTTGAACGCATTGATGAACTAGGAGATAAGCCCGTGAGGTTTAACAACCCAGGCGGGGCGTGGGGCGTGCGACTGTTTGAAGGACTTCAGGATGCGTAACGGCACCGATATAATGACTGAGACGAGATTACGATAAAGTATATCCGTACCGTAACACGAAATACGGATGATTTGTTGCAGTTTTAAAAATGCCTAGCTCCAAAATAATACCTCTAGTTAAGATCAAAAGAAAATGATAACAATAGGTCGCATAGCTATTACTCAGAATTGTGTGCTACCCGGATGAAACACTTGGATTACCACTGGCATGCCAATCATACCCAAGACTTTACTCTTTCTTCAATCCAACTTTGCCAGCCTTCCTCAACCCTACAACTGCAATGACTGCGCAGATGATCATATAACCAAACATGGTCCAGAAGGCTGCACGATATCCGTTCAAAAGTGCAGTCGGATCATCATCAAATGCTGTCTCAGTTCCGCCACCATGTCCAACGCTGCCCGAATCACCCATTACTCCCAAGGCAACGACTTGACAGACCCCGATACCCAGGCTAGAACCGAACTGAGCAACGGTGTTGAAAACGGCACCTGCCAAGGCTTGCGTCTTTTCCGGGAAGTTGTCACTAACAATCTAATCGAGATCAGCGCGAATATCCTTGGTAAGATTAGGAGAATGCAACACGTACAATTAATCCTACGGTAAACAGGACGTCGCCCGAGAAAGGCGCAAAAATCTGAGCCCAGAACTGAAGATACCAATATTTCCAGCTTGGAGGCACCAGAGCCATCATCAGTGGGGAAGCAGCACAAATAATCGCACTGCTTGATACCAACCACTTAGCGGGGATGCGGTCGACAAAGATACCAACACTGAGATTGATCAAGACACCCGTTATGAGATTAGGAAGGAGGTAAAGCGATGTTGTTTGAGTCGACACACTTTGGACTTCTTGGAAACTGTTGGTCGACATGTTAGTATAGAGCTGGAACTCCACTTGGCTCAAACTTACTACAAGCTGCTGAAAATTTCGACAGCATTCATCACTCCGTAGCTCAATGCCACCATGATACACGTCGAAGTGAACGGAAAATTCTTCCAGATGGAATTCGGGATTAATGCCGGGCGGCCTGCGCGCTCTTGGATGCGCATCCAGAAAGGAAAGGCCAGAAGCAAGACCAGACTGACGGCTAGTAGCGATGCAGTTCCAGCTGATCGAATGGTCGAAAGGTCGGCACTTAGAACACTGTTCGAAGGTTAGCATTGGCATCTCCTCTTCGAAGTACGAGTAACTTACGCCAAAACATAGGAAAGCAAGGCCAATCCGCCACTAGCAATGAGGCCCCCGATCCAATCCACATCTGTTCCAATTTGTTTCCACACGCTCCTACCCGAGGTGTCCGCATTCCTCTTCACCTTCGGCAGCGCCCAGAAAGCTACCGCAGCGGCAACCAGCTTAGCACCACCAGCTATATAAAACGCCGCACGCCAACCGATCGTCTCAACCATAATCCCGCTCGCAACGAGACCAACCGAGAAACCGAGTGGTTGACTCAATCCCAAGCACGCGAACCCTATATTCCGCGCTTTCCCGCTAGGTACGGCGGCAGCAACCAGCGCGACGGAGCTGGGCAAGTGTATTGCTGTCCCGAAACCTTGCATGGCTCTGAAAACCACAAGTTGAATTCCAGTGTTGGCGAGTCCACAAGCTACCGTGAAGATGCCAAGGAACGTTACACCAAAGATTTCGAATCCTCGTACGCCTATAATATCCGCTATCGCACCTGCGATGAGTAGCATCGAGCCTGATGTGAGACCATAAACGGAGGACGGCCATAGGTACAGTGATCGTGGAAGATGGACATCTCGCGCGATGAGCGGAAGACCCACGGTTATCACGCCATTCGTAAAACTGAAGAAGAAGTTGATGAGGGATGGTTGAAAGATGGTGAGGAAGAGTCGCGATTTGGAGAGGGGAGGTGGTGGGGTTTGCGCGAGGGCTATTGAACGTTCATCATCGGGGGTCCCGAAATTGGAGATGGATGATTGGGCTTGTGATGGTGTTCTTGGTGTGGAAGCGATTGTGGATTTGTGAGGGATGGGTGTGTGTTTGGCGTCGTAAGGTTCGAGCGGTATTGCTTCGGATATCGTTGTCGTTGCTACTGCGCTCATGTTTTCTTTTTGGTCCTTTGCTACGTCGGTGGCTGACTTGTCTCTTTGCCTTGAAATTGCCGATTCCCCGTCTCTTTTGACGCACTGATTCTGCTTCCCAAAGCTCCTCTTTTCGAATAGCAATGCGTGAGGCAAGAACTTCTAAAAAAGACACGCAAAGTGGGCATTGATTACTTATATATGACATAGAGAGAAGTTTGAGCTGGAGGAAACCCCAACGCTAACAACGAAAGTGTCTAAGCGTGCGCCCTTTACCAAGACCAGATGTCAAACCTCGCCCCCTCTCATTGGCCAATTCTGGAACATCTCCACGAGATCCTTCGCTTCGTGAGTCAATCTGACCATTTTGCGATACGAATCTGCTTGGCCTTGTTTAAAAATCAGGTTGGGTAATTGCACATGGAGAGTTTTTTGCGTTAAAAGTATTTTCCGCGAGCTGATTCCTTATTTGGTCAAAAGACTCACGTGATTGAGCGTATGGCCCATGATTCATTGCTCATGATGCAATATCCAATTGCGCGCATTACAAGACGGTTGATCATATAAGAACAATAAATGATACGAATTATTAGTAAAGGAACTACAAAATAAGAATTTTCTGGGGAATTCAGGGCACGATTGACCCAAGCATTATTTCCTATCCCAACGAATGACTACAATTAATGTAAAGCAAATTGAAACATCCAAGCTCCGTGACCCCGAGCAGCTATTAAATCCCAAAATTTTCAAAGAAAGAAAATGAACCAACATCTTATCAAAACCGTTACAAAATACCTAGCGAAGTAATCCAACAATCAACAATCAGATGTAAAACATGGTGTTATCAAGTGCAGGTTTCCAAGGATGAAGCGCCATCTCCAACTGGTAGGGTTCAGGGTTCTTACGCTTCTCCTCGGTGTCAAGGCGAATATAATCCCATTTATGATCGAACTTCCAAAACTTCTCCACATACATACGCGTCCTATCGGGGGTTTCTCCAGTCGCCGGTAATTTGATCCTATTAGCGGCAGGTGGGACAACAGTGCAATCTTTGCCTGAGATAGAGTCGCAGTAGCTAAGAACACGACGGTTGAGTAGTTGGGCGTAGTGGATGGGCAAGGCAATAGTGGGGCATCCGCCAAGCTGCATAGAATTGTTCAAATTGATTGTCTGTGAATCAGTTAGCGAGTGATTTTCTTAAATATGATTGTTTAGCTTACCAGATTGCGCAGTTTTTCGATGCCCAAGGACGGACCTTGCAACTCAGTATCTTGCTTCACATCGTACTGGAATTTTCCCGACGGATCACATGTTGCATACGCATTTGCGTGGTTGCCATTGACCAGGGTAAAGATTGATTTGCTGTTGACTTCAAGGGCTCCAGGTACGGTCTTGCTCACTTGGATATAAGTCAACGGAGCGCTCTGAGCGCCTTTGAAGACGTTGCAGTACGCCTTATTAATTTCCTCGTGTTCGTGTTCGTAAACCGCGTCATTTTCCTTGTCAGAGTGATTGCTTAGACGATAGAATACGACACGAGGGGAACCGGTGACAGCGGGATTATGATTTCCCCAAGCTTTGAACTGTTCTTCTAGTCGCTCACGGAGGTGGGAAATCGTAATGGGAAGGCTATCAGGTTCGAGAGATGATGACGCTAGGAAGTGAATCGGGCATTGGCTGTTTGTATTGGTGACTAACGCCGAGACCGAGGGATACTTTACTGTTGATTCTTCTCCTGTTGAATGCATGATATGTGCTCCAACTATGATCAAAGGATCAGGATAGTCGGCACCCGCAAGATAGCGTTCAATAGGAATGTCTTTAAAGATCCTATGGCCCTTCATGAATTTGATTTTTCGGAGGATAGTGGAGGGAAACTTAGCGTTAGAGTTTGGCTTGGTGAAGAACTTCCCCAAAGTGCGCTTCTTCACGCAGACAGTGAGAGCACCAATGCCCCTCTCACCGAATCGGTGAAGTTCAGATTCGATTCCTTGCAATTTGTCACTGTCGGTAGGTGAATCGATCACCCCAATGAGTACATTGCAATCCTTAAACTCTTTCATCCAGTCTGGATCCGGCGACCAAAGAATATCCTTGATGCTCGGGAAGAGCTCTGTCTTAATGACCTTCGAAGGTAAAATGTCTTGCTCCTCCAATGCCGCCCGTACTCCCGCTATAGCGTCATGAGTTGCGGATACCTTGTGGTCTTTACCGAAGTAGATGATCCCGACTGAAGATTGCTCAGGCCGCTCTTCTGTCATGTACTCTTTCTTTTGCACTGGGATATTTTTATTAACTACGACCGGAACGTATTGAGTGATTTCCAAATTGTTGTGTTCATTAATAGAGTCTGCATCAAGCAAGCCCAAGTCGCTTAGCGGCTTGAGGAATCTAGTCCCGTAAGGAAACAACCAGTTCTTGAGTTTGGTCTTGCTCTGTATAGCCTGCCTCAAGTGCTGCAGTTTTGGTGTAAGGTGACCCGACCCACGGACTGTTTGGTTGGCGACAATGTTAAGGAACTCCAAAGCAATCCAGAATGGCTTGTTGGTGCCAACGTCTGCCAGCAGAAGCTGTTGTGTATCCTCGTTGAAATCCTTTTCGTGCTTGCGGAGGTACTGCCTCATTGTAATTGGTTGCTTCTCCCCCGTGAACTGAATGGGTCCCATTTCGGTACTTGATTTGACATCGCGAATGCGAGTAGGGCCCTCGCCGGTTCCTTGCCCAATTTTTTTGACATACAAGCCTCGTAAAAAATCTCGCACTTTCTTGTCTAGCCCAGAAGCGCCGTTGAGAACGTGCTGAGACTTGACAAGCTCTAGAACATTGATCTCAGAGTCAATGACAACTGCCAGATCGAAAGCCAAAGCCAGAAGCGAGGTCTGTGAGGATTCTATCTTGGCGCGAACACCGACGCTATATGGATACGGCAAGTCGCTTTTTACTGTTTCGATGACTATAGAGTCTTCCTCTACATACACTGGATCCGAGAGACGCACAGCATACCGGAAAAGTACATTCATGTATTTCAGATAGTCGGTGCCACCGTTGTAGACCGGGCATGAATTTCCTACGGTGCAAGTGAATGACTCCTCGGACTTGTTGTCCTTTTGGTTGTACTTTTCCTTGGCTGAGAGAGGTTCATCCTGCGCACGGAGGAGTTTGCTCATAATGGATTGAGCCTCTTCTTCATTTCCTTTGCCCAAAATCGGAATGACGAGAATATTGAAAGGCCCAGACTTGGACTTCATGTCTTGAACACCCTCTCCGTTTCCATTCAATTTAGAAATCTCTTGACTGCTGGCGTGGAGATACAAGGCGATCCCTTTCGAATCTTTTCCAAGTGCCTTTTCGATGTATTCTTGGAGTGCGAGGCGTCTAAGCCTAGAGCTTTTAACTGTGTCTTTCTTTTCCTTCGTAGCAACCTTGATCTCAACTATAAGAAGCGTAGGAAGGTTAAGATTTGGATAAGAGATCTTTCCCAAGGCAGTCTTGCTATTCCAAATGACAGATTCTGTAATGAATTCTGATTTATCGGGTGAATTGGGATCCTTGTTGGATGTCCGAGACGATATAACTGTAGTCTTTGATTCTTTATCCCACAAATCGCTCGCTTGGTCGCTCCCCGCGCTAGAAGACCCATGGGGTTTAGAGTGGAAATCGGGAGATGATATGCTATTGAGTTTTGATCCTGATATCTTGAGAGTTTTCTGCTTGCCAGGAGCACTCATGTTGTTCAGTAATTGAAATCTGTTGAGAATCCGATAGAGATTTTATTGAACTACGTATCGACAGCTGATTCTAGGAAAGGAGTCAAAGACCAGTGGGTTGTTCTGGATTTGGAGACCTGCAACGTGCGAGATTAGTGTCGTACTTATAGTTTCTCACATTCTATCCATCAAGCCGAACCTCATCATGTGTCAGGATCATCGATTGTACTGCGCTTGGCACATAACAAATAGACAGAGGATCTCGTGGGCGTTTTTTTTTTGGTCTTGTGTTTGGGACACGTGATATGCGTCCGCTGTGAAATCCAATTGCGTGTGATGCGAAGCCGTTATTTGCGATGTCATTCTATTTGTCAAAAGTCTAAATGCATGCATAGCGATATAGCAACATGACAGAGGGAACCACCACGTGATTTGTCGAGAAGTATTAGAAATGTATTAGCGATTAAGTATTATGTGTAAAAGTATGATCGTCACGCATCGTCCGCGCAAATGAATGACCCTCACCGCTTGAAAAGCTGTCAAACTGCAAACTTCCACGTCTCCCAAACGCCCCAGCAGTGGCAAGCCGCACCCAAAACAACGCACACGTGGAATATTTGGTGGCTACCGCCAAAAACATCGAATTTGCTCCGCTTGAACCAGACTCCATCTTTGTTTGGGGTACTCGACCATGCCCACCTCTCCGGGAACCGGCTTACGAAGAAGAGAACCCCGATTCCGTAACAGAGGCCTTCTGCAAGCCACCACTTAATGCCACACTCGTGGAATCCTTTGCTGATGCCGTGGATGTACATGCCATGAAATGTTGGTCCAAAGCCGGAAAGCACGGTAAGCACGAAGGCGGAAGTGCGATGAGGACGGTACTTCATGCCTTGGAGTTTCGGGTGCAAAACGAGGAGGGCGCTGGTAGTGATCAAGATTGTAATCATGCTCCAGTAGAGGCGACGCTCGAAAGGGAAATTATAGAAGCCCATGTATATCCCACTGATAAAAGAGCATAGAATTAGGAGGAGGATCCCGGCGAAATCCATTAGTAGGCAGGATGATGATAAGAATGGAGAATGGCAGTTGAGTGTGTGGTACGTCGCTGAGAGCGAAAATGTGATTAGGGCGGCCATAGGTGAGAGCGTCAACATAAATCGGTCGATCCATGGCGCATCGTTGTAGACCTTTGATATGTGGAATTGAAGTAGAGGTAGCGAAAGAGCAAGCGTGAGTGCAGGGAACAAATGAGTCCAAACGTTCATGGTCTCGTTGTGCAAATGGGAAAACAGAGAGTGAACGCAGGTCTGATAGCTGTTGTTCGGAGGACGGTAGTGTGTTAAGATGTACGGGCTCTCGGACAGTCTATACCAGTCTGGCAGCTCATCGTAATTGCAAAGTCGCTGATGCTCATCTTGATGTTGGTGGTGATGTTGAGACCTCGACTTGTTTTGCTTGCGGAATAGAAGTAGGGGAAGTTGAAAAGCGATCGCTAGCGAGGCCATTATTTCGGGGGCGCGTCCGGACTTTTTATGGGAGGGAATGGATAAATGCAGGGAAATAGTCTAATACTCCAGCCCTACGATGTAGCCAAGAATATTTTAGTTGAAAAGGGCCGAATTCCAGTATCCCGAAGTTGAGCGCAAGCGCCCAGCAAGCCCTACAAAGTGCAAAGCGGCGGAAAGTGTGCGGGACGGCTGCGAGAGAATTTTGTTGGGGGGATCCAACGAATATGAGGGCGCGGCCAGGACCCCGGTCATCTATCTCCTAATTAACGTCGGTTGGTGCGCTTTTTTATCAAAATTAATTGCGAAATGCCGAATCGGTGCGAATATGGAGAACCTGCCAATCAGCGCTAACGAACGCCCCACAGGAAAGGGGGTGGATGAGATAAGCAGGTTATCTGGACCTTCCAAAAATCTCCCCAACGCTCTTTCTCACATTGCCCGCTATGGACGATATCCCAACGCCAGCTTCTTCCGAAACTTCAGCCTTCAATCAAAAAATTAACTCGGAAGATGCGTCTCCGGATCCTCCGTCAAGAAAAAATGCCAGTTCGACCCCCACTGCTGATCATGATGTGAGTGCTGCATCGGTTCAGGCTGCTCAAGTTGAAACTCCAGTCCAGAGTGTGATCCAAGGTCAAATTGAGGCGCAAGCTCAAAACCCCACTCCAGTTCAAAGCACCACCTCCACTCCAACAGCGACTTCAGCTCCGAATATCGCCTTGCCCAATACTTTAACATGGACTGTACCATCATCTAATCAAACCCCTCCTCGAGCCACATCATCTGGGGAAAACATCCCAACGAGAATTAGGTGGACTGAAGAAATGACGAAGACCCTTCTTACCACTTTGGTGCAAAAGGTTGTGAGACATGGAATGCGCAATGACACAGGGTATCAAAAGCTCGTTTGGCGCCAAACCCGTGAAATAGTGCAGCAAGTGGCCGGTGACTCGATGACGGTAACGGAACAGCACTGTAAAAGCAAACACGATTCATGCAAGCTTGACTGGAAAGCCTGGGAAAAACTCAAGGAAATTCCCGGGTTTGCCATGAATGAAGACGGATGCGCAACGATATCTTCACCCGAAATAGAAGCCCATTTTATGGAACACAAGGAAGCCAGAAAGTTCTTCAAACAGGCTTTTCCATTTGAGGACCTGCACGCTCAACTGTTTGGGGGTGTTCCAAATGCTCTTTCCCAATCTCGTAAACGACCTGGGTCGACTTCCATCGACGAAACGAGAAGAGATGGGATAGCTCCACCAGATCGAGCCAGTGCTCCGATTCCCGCTGACCAAACCAGCATACCGACTTCGACTGCTCAACCCGAATCAACTCCGCCGATTTTAAATCCAGGGCCCAGTGCAGAAAACCAACAGCGTCAAATCATCAGCGATCTCGCTCGAAAAATGGGAGACCACGCCACAGCCATGAAAATCACAGCAGCCAACACACCTATACAACATCACGAACCAACCCCTGCTCCCACTGCCTCAAATCATGAGGCTAGGCAGGAAGCTCACCCAGTCCCTGTTTCTCAATCCAGGGGGGTAGTTCCTTCAACATATCCACCCAGAGTGGTAGCCCCCGTAAATCCTCAATACCAAGTAGAAACTCCTCGATTCAACGGACCTACAACACATCATCAGTACAACACACCGCCTCCAACCCATCAATTAAACGGACCTCTTTTACCCAATTCACATTATTCTCACCCTCCAGCCCCTCAACCAGTTGCGCCATCTCCCACTCATCCACACGGTTATCCAACATTCCCCACCCAATACGCCCACAAAGCTTATCCATCACCCTCCCCGTACCCACCACCGACTCCTACTCACACGACGCACTCAATAGACCCACCTCCAACCGACCAACTCAATAAAACGCTACAATCCTTCTCCTCGAAACTCGCTACCTTATCTGATGCAATGTCGCGCCAGAATCCTAATTTGGAAACGCAGCGTGCAGCGCAGGTCCTAATGGAGCGTACATACACGATGGATGAAGAGCTCCAGGTGGCCATGGCCATGCACATCTTCAACCAGGACGCCCTTGCGACATCGTTTCTGGCGTGGGGCTCGGTAGCGACACAAAAACTATGGGTGAAGAAGCAGTTGGAGCGGCTGTTGAGGGAAGGTATATTGGAGGGGTCGCAGGGAGTTGAGGAGAAGATCCGGGGGGTAAGGGTGAAAGGAGAGTACATGTAGGTTACGGTGTTTTTGTTCTGCTAACTTTTCAAAGTGTGTGTATATATTTGGTGTACTGATTTAATGGTCATGATAGGAAGATTGGGCTCTTAGAAGACAGTGGAAGTTAGACTTAAACAAGGTAGACTTTTTTATACTCTACGTAAGGAAGCTAGTACTCTTTATAATACCTTCTTAGAAATACATATTATATGTTTTAGAATACTACGAGTAGTTAGATTGTAATAAAACTAGAGTATCTAGAGGTTACATAGTATGTTCACTTATGTTATCTTATTTTTCTTAAGTACAACTTCCACTGTCTTCTAGGAGATTGGGCCTGTGGAGGATATGAGAGTGCGTCAAGCGCTTGGCCCTGATAGGCGTCGAGAAGACGATCCACCTCATGCAAAATACCGGTACGTGATAACGATGCTATATTATCGAAGCTATATTATAATACACTGTAAACTATGTATGCAACGCTAATAAAAACTGTTCAAAAGACGATTAAACAATCAACCAACATCATTTCTCATAAATCGTAAGCACATTGGTCGAATTCGTATACTCGGGTTGACACTTCTCCGTGAAACCCCCGAACATCTCCCCCCTCGCCCCCACCCACTTTCTGAATTGCTCGATTGAGCAGCTCACCCCGGGTCCATCATCGCACTGCAGCAGTTGATGAGGATTGTTGTTCACAAGCACGCGAACGTAATCGCCAGCCTCAAAGCCGTAGCTTTCGCAGGTCATTCGCTCTAAGGCGATGTTGCTCAAAAAGGGTAAGATGCGCGACGACTTCCATGCGCGGTTGTAGTTTTGCGTCTTCAGCGGCATTGTGGCGTTGGGGTTGTTGGTGCCCGAGTACGCTGAATTGTTGAACAATCCCATTGCGGTGATGACGGCGGGTGGTAGTTCTCGGTGCGTGAAGGAGACGTAGATGTCTTGCTGGGTTTCGTCTGCTAGTAAGAGGCCAGCGGACGCGTTTAACCAGGGGAACCCGAGCACGCCGGAGATGGGATTGGCATAGCCCGCGTTATAGAAGTACTGGATGTCGTTCATGTATTCGAAATCGAGCCACTCGTTGGGCGAGAAGACGTCGAGGTCGCAGAAGGGCGAGGAGCCGCGGATGACGGTTTCGTAGCCGCAAAGTTGTTGCATGCCGACTATGTCATCTTCTGTGAAGTTGAAGCTGGGGGCGAGGTTTTGGAAGCGCTCAATGATTGGTTTGGTATACTTTTCTTGGTATTGCTGGGTTGTCGTTAGTGGAATGTAGATGTTGATTTGCAGGTGGTTACTTACTGATGATTGCTCGCTTCCGTAGCTGCTCGAATATTTGGGACATCCTTTGTATGGAGTGAGAGAGTCTGCTCCCTCTGCTTTGCTTTCCGGTACATCTATGCGCTGGGTTTCGTTACTTCTCGATAGGCCATCGATGAAGGACGAAGCACTCAATTGAGTCCTCTCTGCAGTCGACGCCCACACCTTATTGGGCTTCTTTAGCCCAGGATATCGCAGGCTGACATCTACACCCAATTTGTAAGACTCGAGCTGGCCGATCTTCGTAAGGTCTTCAAGTTCCTCCTCGGAGATTGGTGTTTTCCATGTGGAAAGGAACCGCAATGGGCCTGTGCGCTGCCAGTCCACAGTCGTGTTCTTCAGCTTGTCGGTGAACGGCTCGATATACTCTTCATAGTCGAAGTCGTTTGCGTAAATCGCGGCATGGCGGACTAAATAGGTGCTACGGGTCACGTTGCACCCTTGAGCCGGCTTTGGATCGAGCGGTGGGTCTTCTGGCTCGTAGTATGGCGCAATCCCAGCCAGGTGTTTCAATGGTTCGAATGAATAAGCTGTTGCGATTGCGTTGACGCAAGCGAAGACGAGGGCACTTGAGTACAACATTTTTGTAGCTAGCGAAGAGCGACGAAGCCTGGAAAGAAAACTAGCATAGCGACGTCCTCCGCGCTATATACTATTGCTTTTTGCTATGTACAGCGCATCCACATCGCACGATGTCATTGTCCCCATAATAGCCAACCCCGGGAATAAAGGGTCTGTCGGATACTGGCTCGCTGGCACGTTAGGATGGCATTTTGTGCGAATTTCGAGAAAGCGATGACGCGGGCTGACGGGCGTTCCTGAATCAAAGCGCCAAAAAATCAAGGAATAAGCTTCGTCGGCAACTTAAAAGCGAGCCACTAGCAGTCCCCGATCCCCGATCCTGCATCCACATGTCGATCATTATTTTAGGAATTCCCAGCTGTTTCGATTTTGGTACTTTTGTTCTTTAGGGGACCAGACGTGAGCTTGCATATCCTATAACGACACTTCGCTTCCCGTTTAGGAAATTATACAGAAGCGTAACGAGTCATAATGACGTTGGGCACGAAATTTAGCAATTTTAGACTGGATAGCTTCTTACCGCCTACAAAACTATTATTAATGTGAGCTATGATAGTCGATAACATCAAGATATCCGAAAGGGTGCATGATCGGGACGGAGCCCTTTAGAAGCACTTAAAAAAAGCAGATTGAGATGCACGTGTCCGGCGTGAGAGCACCATGCCATTAACCCAAACCAAAAGGCCACCATTAATTTACGTTCTGTTATCTTAAGGCGAATTTTCGTCGCAGAACCCGAATGTAGCATGTTCGATGAGCTATCGCTGATACAGATATCGGGGCGTATGGCGGCTTTTTATGTCACGTGACAAAACCTGTTAATGCTGTTTCATGAAGGTTCAGATGTCCAACATCTGTTTTCACATACGGTAGCTTGAATTCGCGGCAAAATAAAACTGGTGACCTCAAGATAGCAAGCCAATTCGTTTATACAATGTGGCGCTAAATCTAACTACTACACTCCGTATACAAACGTCCATTTCTTGTCCGCATACCTTATCTCATTCTTGTTTTCTTCCTCAATCTCAGCCAGCGTCATTGAAGCAAGCTTCTTAGATTTGTACTTGTTCCACTGTTTTAACTCAAAATAGTACGCCAGGTACCCCAAAAAGCTCACAGCTATTAGCCCGGTAGTAATCTTGAGCGGGAAAACGTAACTGGGGCCATATCTCGACAGGAACAGCTCGCTTCCAATGATACCCCCCAGATTACCAAAGCCATTGATACCGAGTACAACGGCTCTCTTTCCCGGTTCGGGCGTGTTTCCGGCAAGCCAGGCAACGGTAATTGGGGCGGCGATGAAAGTTCCTGACAGAAGAATTATAATACCTCCATAACGCGCCGCTGGTGCTGACAGCGGGATTGAAAACGCTATAATGAGTCCAACTATGACAAGAAGAAGGCCGATCAGAATATGCAGGGTACGTTCGCGGAAGTGGTCTGAGGAATAGGCGAAGAGTAGGAGAAGAACAGCGCCTACGACGCAAGGAGGCACGGTCATCAAATTTGCTGTAGGTCCAGAGTAGCCCAGGCCCTGCCTATTTGTCAGCGCATTCGTTTCAAAAAGCCTATGTGAGAACTACCTTGATTACTATCGGCATGAAAATGGTGAACCCTTGAGGCGCGATCTGCAAGAAAAAAGATTCAGTTCAGTTCAAACATGATGTGTAACCCGGAAAATACATACACTTGCTAGGACATTGAACGGCAATACTGCCCAAAGTTTCCAGTCCAGAATTGCCTCAGTGATATCTTTCTTGCTTAGTTTGAATCTCGAGTCTTCATTTGCCGCCGAATCGAGCACCATTCTTCGCTCCGCGAAATCCTTCTCTTCTTTGCTTAAGAACCAACTTTGCCCCGGAGCCTGTGCTAACCAAAAAGGAGTGGCAATCGCAATGGCGATGGTAATCGTGCCTTCGATGATGAAGAGATATTGCCAGCCGTGCATAGAACCCTCTATCTGGAAGCATCCGTACGCGATCAACCCTCCAAAAGCGCCAGCCACGGCATAACCGCCGTAGAACAGCGCAATGCGGAATGCGAGATCGAATCTTGGGTAGAACAGCGTAAGGTACGAGACGCATGTTGGATAGAAACCGGCTTCAAAGACACCAATCAGCAACCTTACAGCTATCAGCTGTGCTTCGGTCTTGACCCATGTGTGGCTCAGGGTCAGTACTCCCCATCCCAGCGCTATGATACCCAGATACGTGCTCTGGCCGACCTTTTTCCCTATGATCGTACTTACAGGCTGCAGCGGCACAAAAGTTGTAAAAAATAGGCTGGTTGCTGTATTGATCGCCTCAGGTCGCATGCCAAGGTCGTATGTGAAGTTGTCCGTTTGTGCATTTCCAAGATTGCATCGATCGAGGCCATTGAACATGTAGATGAGGATACATAATGGGAGGATGAACAAGTCGAATTTGCGATTGAGTGCTCGAGATTGCCTCTTCTCTTCGGGTGTAGAAGGGATATAACCACCCTGCTTAGAAGTCCGTAACCCTTCGCGCAGATGACTTACGTCCTTTTCTTTAGGATAAAGCTCCAGATATGGTAATGCTTCAATCATTTCAGTCTCCCCTTGGGCCATGATGCTGAAGCGGAGAGGATATTGCGATTCTAAAAACAAACGTGAGCTCCGTAAAAAGACAAGCGCTATAAGATCATTTATCAACGCCATTATCCTGAGCCTACAATGCCCTACATGCTTGTCATACCCTGGTAGCCCGAACCCCGAAGAATGAAATCCGGCTTCCTGATAGATCGTCGCGCATAAAGACTAATGTGCGGGGTGATGAGATCGGCTTGTACCTCGACCAAGAAAACCATTCCGCTTGAGAGAGACCAAGGTACAGAGGGGTGACACACCGGGAAAATACTTATCGGGTAGAAATGTACCATATAGTCTACGCAAATTAGACGTACCGGATAACGCTTCAAGAACCTCTAATTCGTAAGACTTGTTAGTCCTCTCGATATTTATCTTCCCGGCGTGCCACCCCTCTGCACTAGCCAAGCTGCTAACACATCGTTCCATGATCATGTGGCAGTTATTTCCCCAATTTTTACCCCAACATTTACCCCACAGTCCAGTTTAAGCGAAGTACAACGGAAATACGGAACTAAACAATTCGTGATTGGACCGAAGTACTCAGGTATGATACTGAGCGGCAAAATGAACATTGTCGGAGACGTTGTATCCTGTCTAGGCAAGCCGAAGGTACGTATGACTGGAATTTTCATTTTTTCATTAAGCTCATATAAGTATCAACATAGCGCTAAAGTCATCGGTGTTGCAACTTGGTATTCAGAAACTGATAACAACAAAAACAATTCAATCTCCTTGTTCCTTAAATCACACCCTCCCAAAGTAGCATTCTAGCCATACTGTTCAGAGACCGTAACATCGTAATCGCGCCAAGTAAATTGATAAAGAAAGTCGTAGCATCATAACTATGTACCAGATCCAGCACATAGCATCCTCATCTTGTTTCAGGTTCGCAACTTTCCCATGGGAAAGCATCAAAGTCAAAGTCTTCCGGCTGGTGACCCATTGCTCTGACTTGGCTAGATGAAAAACCGGCGTCTAGTAGGCCGGAACCGAGAATGGATTCAGGCTCTGATTGTAAGATGCCTTGAGTATAAAAACCAAAAAACGGATCAACATCGCCAATATTTTGAGGTATTTCCTGACCTTTCTCTGCAGAAATCACACGTTGCCTTTCCTCTTCTCTGGTTGTTTCAAAGTCTGGTAACCCAGGAAATATAGGATCTACCATTTGTGGTTGATGGCCGGTATTCGCATATGTCATGTAAGTCGGATGCAAGGATAAATCATGAGTATTGCCATGACCGACCACAGGCAGGGATTGGATATCGGTATTCGTATCAAACATGACCATTTCTGTACTTAACACATCAGATTGCTCGAACGGTATTTCTTGGTTGTCGATAAAAGCTGGTGGAAATTGGGTATCATGAATCCAGTTGGGATATGGAGAGGTTGTGGTGCCCTGCTCGTCCACGGCTATGTCCTCGGGATCATTGATGGTGCAATTTTGGCCTGTCTCCTGAGAAGACATATAAATAGGACCACTGTTTACGAGATTGTTGCTGCTTTGAGCATAATCCAGATCCATTCTATCGGTAACGAGTGGCTGCGGTTCAGCTTCTGCCTGCGGCTCTGTACCTCGACTTTTACGTCGGCTTGGACCAACATCCATACGCTGCATAACGGCATCGTATGAGCAGGAGTATTGCTTTCCAACCAATTGTGCAGCACAATGCTGTGCTTCTGCCTCTAGTATGCTTCGCAGGTGGCATCGTACTACTTTATTGGTAAAAACCGGGGGAAGACCACGCTGCAGCGTGCCAATAAAACGCTCTCTGAAGAAGCTCTGCAGTTCGATGTTATTGCTGCGACGAATATCCTCTACATCGTAATCTTGAAAACATCAGCGGCAGTACAAAAGAGGGATGGGGCAAAACGAACAGCATTCGGGCAACTCCGCGTCATTTCCGAAAAGTAACCGATACAAATCATACCACCATTTTTTCTCGACCTCTGGATTATTGTCTACAGATGGACATCGCAATTGGGATATCGTCTTTTTCAGCGTATCTCCTATGCCTTCGACCGGCTGCTGTAAAGCATCATGTCCATCATCGAGCCGTAATTCATGGGGGCTGTTCTTTCTTGTCAAATGAGTTCTGTCGGGTATAAGTATCTTTCAGCCAAAAATAGGGTGTACGTAGGACGATTTCATACTTCAGTTCAGAAATTGAGTAGGGTTGGTCGCAGGCTTTAAAATGCCGGTATCTGTGAGCGTTGTATTTCAGAAACGGGCATGCGTAGTTCTCCCTCTCGTGCCTAGGCTTATCTTGACCTTTAACTCTGGTCCGCTGTGCGTGAGGCGTCTCCCTTTCAGGCTCTTGTTCATAGTCTTCCCTAGGTGACAGCTTCTTCCCAGTGTCAACTTTTGACCTCCGCCTACGGTCTTTGGTTTGCCCATTAGAATTGGGAGATTGTGCGATGCCACCAGGCAGGTAGACAAGTCCGTGATCTTGATCCGACGAAAATGCGTGGGCATCGGGATAAAATGCCAAGGCATCAAAGATCACCGCTTTAGCTACCTCGAAGGCTGCGAGACCGTATTTGTCATGCACATCCAAGTCCAGCTCGATTTCATCGTCGGAGGAGCAAGAATCAGCGCTGCTCATAGGTTCATCGTGTTCGAATAAATTTTCCGACCAATCCGAGCAAATGCTGGGCGGGCCGTCTGATTTTCGAGGCTCCTTTGGCTCATGATCTTTGGATGCACCGTCAACTATTTTAGGCACAAAATTTCGTTTTTGGGACGAGGCTGGACCATGACATAAGGCATGCTGAATGTCGCATTCGGTACACCGAGGTTGGAGTTTCACACTCATTGGTCCGTTACCGCAGTAGCAGCAAAACCACCGGAATTCATTGGTCCCCCGCTGCTGCTTAATGACGGTGCAAACCATCAGGCTGATGACGAGAGCCAGTAATTTTGCGTATATAAATTTGAAGGTAGAACAAGAAGGCTGAAGGAATTTACACAAAAGAAGTCTGAGAACATGGTGGATGCGAGTGTATATCGGACATCTGTCATTCTAGAGATAGCCATGGCGAGCATGAATCTCTACAAAAATGTACAAATTTGTAGAATTAAAACAGAATTTGTCTGCCAATTGAAGCGCGGATCGACAACCGGTCAACTCGTGCAGAACCTAGGCGCACACGATTGGGGCAGTTCAGCCGCCTTACTGCATCCTCCATTGGCCTTTCGGTGCCCCAAACTCTACCAAACCACCCGCCCTACTTCACCACTGAGATCAACTTATTTGTGGCGCTGAAAATTAGCCAGAGTTGGAAATAAATCTGAAGAATGCCCGGTCTGCTCTTCGTCTGACTCTTGCGAAAGGGAAGGTCGAATGTCATGTTTATATTGCACAGGGTGATTATTCCAATACACTTTCGAGCTATCCTTGGGGCACTCGCGGTCTGGCTCCAATAGGGTCGTGGAAGTAAAGATAAAGGTACACATTCATTGTACTACGGGACCTCTCCCAGATTGTCGGAGATGCTCGCTGTGCATTCACTTCAACTTCCACTCTAGACAATGGTTTTCTATTTGTATGAAACGTTCATGCAGAGTTCTGGCCCAGGTTTGTTAGTTATCTTCGTTACGAATTCAGAATTCAAGCCCAGGACTCTGTGTGTGGCCTGGATTCCGCTACTTGTAGCATTTATTCATCAGTAGAATACTCGGGGGCGGTCACTGAGAGTTCGGGATGAACACTCGGTGTAGATTAGATCGAAGATACCGCCTAGAAACTATGGGTTGTCAACAATGGTAGTATAAACCCAATCAGAGAGACAAGCTCGAAAGCCTATTATACGTAATTCTGCCTCTCCGTTAGCCATGTCATGATTTGACTATGAGCCTTAACTGTAATAAGGCACTCATACATTTCAGCTCCCTTCGTAATATGCTGTAACACGCGAGTTGCAGATTGGATGGGAGACGCTCCACAGTCTGCCTTATCTAAAAGCACCCACATGGAGTGCCACCCGTTCAATATTTTCCGATAGATAGAGGGGAACTTGGCTGTTCCTCACTCTACAGAGACACTTGCGTGGCAAGGTTGACTTGATGTCTAGCAAGAAGAGACAATCGAGTCCAAAGAGCTGGAGCAGCATCAAGGCGCACATTCATGGAGAAAAGGTGGTGAACGAGGGACACCCCGCACCCGTGTAACCCCAATATAAATCCCTTGGCACTGTTGCGTTGGCATAAAAAAAGCAAAAAAGTGCGAGAGTAAGCAGAGGCGGAGGAGGGGAACGCCAAACTGCAGCACACTGCGATATCCATACCCATACTGATAACTATGGATTGGCTGATGCTATTGTCTATTAGTATTCTACTTACTGTTTTCCCGAGCATACGCGACATAGGAGGATGTTTCCTGGGCCGCCGCAAAACATCTTTCGTGCCAAAATAATGTAGCCGGGACAGTTGCACTCGAGTTTGTCTACCATTTTGATTTCCACGCATGCACTCATACTTTCAAAATCACTCTAATCGACATCCCAAAGCGAACCAAGGATTCGATGCATTACCTGTTCCGTGGGTCTCGAAGCGAGGGCAATCACTGGAGGCGGTGTCAATTCCACTGCCCCAAAACCTCGCCAGAACCTCGAACTTGCTCTATGCCTGCGTACTCGAATAATCGTCCCCCAACCCGGCATTTTCAGTTTCCAGGGGGGAAGACAAATAGGCTTCTGTGTATTTTATTTATTGTCAGAAAATGCATATTCAGAGTTTCGAGGCCTATTTGCCAGTTCGCTAAAACGTATTTCGACGTTGCTTTCAGTCAATATCTCATCTAAAGATCTTCAAAAATACAACGTGATGCCCCACTGGATACGATGTGGCCTTTTCTTAGGCATTGGAAACAAAATCTTTGAACTCCGCGCCCTACACCCTACGCCCTACGATTCCACTGAATACCCCGCCCTAGAGCCTTACTATCTACTATCTCTTTGTATATGAAGCCGTTGTAGAAGTAACTGTCCTCAAAGCCCTAGTGTCGAAGCCCATCCCATTGACCCGACGTCTCTATATTGAACATGATGCGGTCGTCTTTCATGTGCCTATGTACTTCCCAATCTCAGGATCTCAAGTTCTCCCCCCCCCCCCCCCCCCCCTTTTTTTCCCCCTCCTCCTTGAAATCAAGACTTGTAGGAGGCGTTCGACCGGGACAAGAGAGTTCACAAGTACATTCACATATGGCTCGAATGCATTGATGCTTCAATTATGTGTTGTTCGACAGCATCTACACATACGCGTTGGGCAAATATAAATCTAACGACGAAAATTCTGCAGGAAGCTTTTTTTTAAACGTCTTATTGTTCTCCTGGAAAGATCCACTGGTCGTTGCAGTGCATGTTTAATGTAATTGCCCGCCAGCCGCCATGTTGTCAACTTCGTGTAGAACTTTGACTCAATCAAACCCCAAAGATTCTAGATCAATTTCCACGTCCCTCTTCCTATACCTCAACATACTCTTTGGGTTTACCACGTTCGCGGTTCCGAATGTGAACAACTCCGTGGTAGTCCCAGGGGCCAGCTCCCAGTCATACTTCAACAAAAGGTGACAGAGCGCGACTTTCATTTCGTTTGCTGCAAAGAATCGACCAGGACAGGCATGCATTCCGTGGCCAAACGCAAGGTGTTCAGGGCTCGTAGTAACGAATTGGGCCTTGTTGGCATATTCAGGGGTGTTTCGCATGCGCAACCAGCGGTATGTGTCAAACTTTCCGGGGTTTTCATACACGGTCGGGTCTTCGTTCAGTGTGCCATCGACCATAACAGTTTGCCCTTTGCGAATAGTAATATCTTCTCCTAAGTGCACATCTTTTGTTGCAAGCCGGCGCATGCTAACTTAAAATATATCATTAGCGTTATCTCAATGATTACATGAAATGGGAACTTACGTCTGTCGGTAGGCATCATTCTCTGAGCTTCTTTGAGCGTGCTGTCGACCAATTTCAAATTGTACAATGCAGTTTTGCTCCACCCATCTTTCTTTAATACTCGAAGTATCTCTTCCCGAAGAGGCTCTATCTGGGCAGGATCGTTCGCCAAGAGTAGCATGGTCTTGGACAGAAGATCTGACGTGGTGTGAATTGCAGCGAAAGATAAAGTTAGCTGCAGATACGCAGGGTCGTAGCTTATACCCTTGCATTCCGCTTCGGCCCACTCGATTGAATCATTGAACATTGGGACTGGTACCCCTTCCTTTCGAGCTTTCTCCTTAAGTAAACGGCGCTTTTCAATCACGGGTTTGATGATTTCCTGGGCTCGGTGCAGTCCGTTACGAACAGCTTTGCATCTCCGGGAGAAAAGAGAAAGAAGAAACCTAAGGCTTTCCGGTACCACGGTCATTTCTTGTGCTGCCACGAATCCATCCACAGTATATTGTTTCGTTATTTTGAGCCAGTCTTCATTGCGGCACAGTTCTTCTCCGAGGAAAACGCGGGAGGAAAGGCGTGAGATCAATTCCAGCAATGAGTCACTTATGTTAGTTTCCATCCAATCTGTTCCAAAGTCAACAAAAGCCAAATGTGTAAGAACTTCCAGCGCTCATGATCTTACCAGGAGAATCGCCGTAGATGAGATGGACAGCAAAAGTAGTTTCAGATGCTAGGGGCTGTGTAACGGTGTCTAGACAAAGATCTGTGAGATGTGTCACTTGAAGTATAGATGCCAATGACTTACTGAGCAGTTTCGTAAGTTGCTTCCTGGTAAGGTTTTGCAAAACCTCTCCCTCATGGTCGAGTACACCGAACGGTTGAAAGCCAGGAACGTGGGCATGAAAGTCCTAATATATCAGTCAATTATTTGCTGAAAGACTCACTAAGATGACCTACCCTCTTAATAGCCAGGGCGAAACTCAAGTTTTTCTCGTTTCGAATTATATTTGCAAAACGTGTCGGCAAAACAATCACTTCCCCGGTATTATTGATCATTCGAAAAGCCCTTCCTGCGAATTCCTTTTTGGCTTGATTGAGAATTTCCACGCCGTGTTTAATAAACTTCAATTGTTCCGTCGTTTTCGGGGAAAATCTCGCTACAGGATTGACATGAGGTATGTTGCTTTTGTTCCAACTCAAAGCCACCAGCGCAATTGCGGAAGCAATCAAGATAGAAACAAGTGTGACTGAAGAAAATGGTAATGAGGTTGGCGCGCTAGGAGAGAGGATAGTTGAAGACTGTAAAGGTTCCATGATGTAAGAATCGCAATTGATGTGTGTCGTGGTGTCGATTTGCGTGACTGAAGATGAGATCTCTTAGAAATAAAACGCAATAAAGACCGTAATTGGAAGAAAAAACGCAGGGTCTTTATTACTCCATTCAATGGAAGCTTATTTAATGCATTAGTTCCTGTCAAAATCGGAGTCCTATCCGGCCCTCCAGCTCGGGTCAAAAGTGCGGCTATCTCCGATCCTCCGGCTACTACAAGCAAGGCTAATCCATAATCTCGAATTCTTCGGCCTCGTTTCAGATTTTTCGTAGCAGCATCGTGGGTTCAGGTGCGCAGATCTCCTTGGGCTCCAGGGTAATCGGGATCGGCTAGGGTGTTGCGTGGTTAGCAAGGGAGAGGCAGTTGTGCTATACGGTATATACGCTCTAGTACACGGAACGAGTGAAATGCCGGCCCGCTTTTACTAGGATTTTTATCGTAGTGGATCCCTGCCTGGGTTGATCGAAATCCTATACGGTGTATACCGTGATTGTTGGCGTTGTTTAATTTCACATCTCACGTGGATTTTACGTGCCAAAACTATACAATCACTCCTGTATTCATGACACTGGTGATAAATCGGCCATATTTTCGGCCCGTCCGTCTATGTTGTGTTCAGGCTTCACTTTTCGACCGATTTACTTGTCCGTCATATCGCAAACAGTGTTCCGATACGTGCTGGATTCTTCTTCAATAATAATAGACAAGGAGTCTGGCACGTCGGAAGACAGCATATCGGGAGGTCGGTGTACCAATTAATAATTGACTAATTTTATTAAACGGAGGAGAAAACTCTAACATCCGATCTGTATAATACAGTTGGACTAAACCTCCCGATATGCTGCCCTCCGACATGTCAAACTCCCTGTACAATATAATCCCGCTGCATCTGTACTACAAACTTTAAGATACAACTCACTGAATATGTATATCGGGGAGGCTTTCCAGTTAGACCTTTTTGATACCATAGCGAGGGAGTGATTCGGGCGTTCAGTATTGGCTTTAGCCAAGTTAAGTATGCCTTCATGTTTTTCATTTGACCACCAGTGAGCTAATCCTCATCATTGGCCGCACGCTGGATATGATATGGCCAGGAATTTGCCCCATTGAGAAGGACGTCTGGTTAGCTTGTTATCGTCCGCATACACCGTATCAAGAATTCGTCCGGTACCGTGAAATTTGTCTAACTCGTGAGTACCCACCGAAACTCTTGGCTGCTGGCGCCAAAGTTAATGCGAGGAAATGCATGCGAAGCTGCGCTCAGACTGACTCCACCTGGAAAAATGTTGTCAATCGATAGGTATCATCGCCACGTGGTTGCACAGACCGAAGAACCCCGATCGGTGCGGGTGGAAGCAACCACTGCGATTTCTATACAAGCACTTAGATATTTCAGTGTTGTAGCCTTTTCCACCTTACTATCTCCCTCTAGAGAGAACGTACTACAAATCCGTAGCTCCAATTTTGCAAATTTCTCTGCATGCTGAAGTCAAAAGTTCGTCACCGCAGAAAGCGTCATTGCGGTCAGAGCGCCACCAAAGATGAACTCATCCTAAGATATATCTATTTTCTTGGACCGCTGCACAATTTAGTGTACAAAATATTTTCTCTCTATCTTACTCTCTGTCAGCAAGGCGGTCCTGCTATATGGGGCTTACCATGCGTTATAATCTCATTGAGAATCCAGCGCATCAGTAGATTGGGGTACAAAGTCGATTTAGTTCAAGTAGGATAATTCGGTGGACAATCAGGCTCTCAAAATACCGTGCCATGGGGTTTATCGCTGCTCAATTCCGCTATACCTACGATATTGTTAAAGTAGAGCCCCGGGTCGCCAATCTAGTGCTTGTTGGGAGAATCCATGGGGCAGCGCTCATTTTTGACTGTAATGTATATCCTTATCAGACATGGAAAGGGTGGAGACAGTCTTCACAGGATCAACTTTGCCTTCAGGGATGAGATCCCTATTAGGTTGTCATACTATCTAAACGAATAAGCTGTTCGATATTTGGAAAAGAGCTTTATATAGCAGGTCGCAATCGATAGATATCGTCTGAAGCCCTATGAGTATTAAATGATAATTTATTCGGACTTAAACGTAGTCTTCCCGTGAGTACATTTTAAACCGCAGGCATCTTCGTAGATGCTATTGAAGGGAAATATTTTGAAATAGGATACAGACCTAAGAAGATTAATTGGGGAATGGGTCAGGATATTTTCCAGGTGGATGGAACCACAATTAATAAAGACGACGACTCCGACAAAGTATAGTTTAGCCTAGACTTTCGATTAGGCGTTCTTAATTTTAAACTGGAGACCGTACTCAGAGTCGTTATATCGTTATGCAATAATGATTATATTATATCTTCCAAATTAATCGTTGCGCAATTATTTTTCTCTCTTGGCGTAATTTTGTAAAACCCATCAGCATGTTAATAAATTGATAGCATGAAATTCCGGAGAAGCTGGGTCGGAAGATATTTGGCTCAAATCAGAATGAAACCTCTAGGATATATTATATATAAAACTATCAAAACCAAGACATATAATGCTTCAACTCAGATACGGCTTTCCGAACAGAAAAAAAGCGCGCAATACACTCTAGTCCCGCGTAGCTAGAGCATAATCATAGTATAAAAACCATTCCTGAGTTCCATACCTTCGATTCAAAAGCCATCAAGCACTACTATAATCACAATCGTCTCGAATGCGCTCATAATATTGTGAACTGTACCTGCTGCTCCCTTTGTAAACATTGTTTTAGTGTACAAATTAGAAACCTCTCTTACAGCTTATAACCACCGTTTTGTTCTATTGTTCCACTTCTAAATTTAAACAAAATAGGAATTGTTGAGTACATTGTACACTGTCTAAGAATAGAAACCGAACTGCTGTACAATGTTTCGAGTACATTCATTCCTTATGTATAAAGTCCGATGGCATTCCTTGAAATTGTACTTTTCTCACATCCCCCTTACACAAGAGAGAATAATAGCTAACGCTACTAACGACAGATACAGGACAACAAAATCCATGGCCATGGATTACTGACCTATGTGGGACCCCATTTTACCTAGGTTCAGACTGACACACCCAGGACTTTTCTTACTTCTTTGTTCGTTTTTCACTTTACATTCTCCTGGTCCCACAACGTACGTCGACACGCAAAGGACCCATTTAGTCGACTCGAGCAAACACGCAGCTCGCCCGTTCCCAGACTCGCATGCTACCGTGATTCATCTCGCTCCTGTGATGATGATATGTTTGCATTTGGTTCCGGTGAATTCGAGTGTGCATGCTGATGCAGACTATTATTCGGTAAGAGCAACCATGTGGCTCTTGTTTACTAACGAATGTGTAGGGCGCATATATACCTAACTAAGATCTGTTTCTTGGCCAAGATTATGGCGAAGAGTAGTTGGAATAGTATCGGCTTCCAGCTCTGGATATCGCAGGTAAGTATAATTCAACAAGAAGAATTGGCTAACGATGAGTACAGGTTTATTCATTTAGAGAATTGCGCTAAGATACGCAAGTACAAAACACTAGAAAGGGTTTCAGGTAAGTATTTCCTCCAAGATATGTGCTAACAAACTAAGACAGGGTAGCAAAATAAACACAAAGTGCAAAGAATAAGGAACCAGGTAAGTGCCTTCCCGCACGCTTATCGCTAACAAAATGATAGGTAAAGTGGTTTTGTCGCTTTCAAAGCTTTCCACTATAGGACTCTAGATCGGATCCCACAAATCAAATTGTTGCAACATTGTTTTCGCACAACATCCTGAACCGTGACGTGATGAGATGGTATTGAAATTGTTAAATATTATACAGCTACCCCAGCAACAGCAGCCTCCCGGGCCTGCTTTTCTCTTTTCCTTGCTTCTCGTTCTGCTTTGCGTATTGACCTCATATCAGGAGGTTGTTCAATACCCAATCTTGTCCTCAGCTCATTAACATCTGTTTCAAGCTCTTCCTCCCAATATATATTGATCACATCATCACTCTTGGCCCCGTTTCTGAAAGCCCAAGGCCCATATATATCCCAGAACCTCTCCCATTCAGCCTTTTTCAAGGTGAATGCGCTGAACACTGCCAACCCCGTCATTGGTAACCCGGTATTTGCGAATTCGAAGGCCTTTAGTGCGACTTCGCCCTCACGGAAGACAGGCAATCCCACCAGCGCATGATAGAAGTCGTGACACTCACGATATCTCTGCATCACATAGGCGCACTCTTCGTCATCAATATATCGTACAGCGGCCCTCGTGTCTGGCGATACACCTTCAGCATCGAGCCACGCGGCGTAAGCATAACCTAGAGTATTCGACGGAAGCGAGCGGAGACGGGGTATGTCAAGGGATGTGGATGTCAATCGTGGGCGATCGCGAAGGATTCGGCGTCCGGTCGGGTTAAGCAGCATGCGGTCGCGGAGTTTATAGATGAAGTACGGTTGCGCTGTCGCTTCACCGAACGCGGCAATGAGGTCTATCGACATTAGCTGACTTGTCAACCATGCTGATGGGATGTGAACATACCGCCTCTTCTAGGGTCCAGAAAACTCAATAGTCCAGAGCCAAAAGCTAGACCTAGCCTCTCCGTCCTGGTCAGAGGTATGTGGCCCTCATAGTTGGGCGGCGGGCGGTTGAGCACGGAGAAGTGTCTTGAGCTTGCGGGGAGTATCAGAGTTTGCGCAATGCTCCTTTGTGCGATTGTGGTAGCAGATCGCTTCAAGCATACAGCCATTTTTACGGTGAATAACTCATTCGATGACCATGATAATATCAGAGCTCTACTCCAATTGAATGTTCATCCGATCGTGGTGTGACGCGTGATGGGACGCTAGCTTCAGCCACATGTCGTTATCGATAAGACAGAAAAGCGCCACACGCACCGCCACGAGGAATACAAATCACGCCTTTTCAATGATTGATGTTGAGTCAAACCTTTGTCCTCTTCTACATAACTACACGAAAAAAATAAGTCGAGATTAAAACCCGGAACAAAAATATCCAAAAAGACTGCCTCATACTGTCATCCCGGATTTATGATATACAATTCGTGGATGACACTTCAGTCATGGCAGCAGCACTTGATCCAGGAGAGAAACACTCTCTCTTCATAGAATGGGCAGAGTCACAGGGCGTTAAGATCAACGGCGTCGCTCCCGCCCAATTTGTTGACCGAGGAATGGGAATTGTCGCCGCAAAAGATTTGAAAGTGCGTTCCCCCATAAAATATATTCTATAAACTCATGCTAAGTTTTCAAGAAAGGAGACTGTCTAGTACATGTTTCCAACACCACTCTTGTCACAGTGGCACACAATTCGATCTACAAGATGAAGTTTCCTGCATCGATAACTGTGCATGCGAGACTGGCTACCTATTTTTCATTGTTGGCGGCAGATGAGAAGAGTCCGTATAAGTTGTGGCAGGATGTGTGGCCGACTGAGGAAGATTTCAAGAGTATATTGCCGTTGTATTGGTCGAAAGAGCTTCAAAAGCTTCTTCCCCCAGATGCCACTAGTACGTGATATCCAACTGTATACTGCTACATACCTTCTTTCTAGGTCTGACACATTATACAGATCTCCTCGCCAAACAGAAAGTAAACATAGAAAAAGACTGTGAGTCAACTTCCCCAATCGAACTCTTCTTCCCAAGGCAAACCCCAACTAACTTCTCCAAAAAGACCAGTCAATCACAAAACTCTTTCCCTCCATTTCCCGCTCAGTCTTCACCTACAACTGGGTCGCCGTCAACACGCGATGCTTCTACTTCGACTACCCAGACCTCCCCTCCGCAAGCCCCCGCCTCCCAAAGAAGCGCGCAAACCTCACCGCCGAGGACTGTTACGCCCTTTGTCCATTCCTAGTACGTACCCACCCCCAAAGCACTCACCCACGCACAATAACAATCCCCTAGGACTACTTCAACCACGCCTCAACCGGCTGCAACCCTACAGCCAACGCAAAAGGGTACTCAGTGCACGCAGACCGAGACTACAAAGCCGGCGAAGAAGTCTACGTGACCTACGGGTCTCATAGCAACGACTTCCTACTCGCCGAATACGGCTTCATCCTCTCTTCACCTTCCACAACCCCGCAAAACGACACCAGCAATACGCACGACAACATCCCCCTCGACCACCTCATCGTCCCGCACCTCTCCCCCTCGCAGGTAGAAACGCTCAAAACCGACGGCTTCTACGGCACCTACACGCTCTGGAACACGATTCCGCCCGCTGTGTGCCACCGCACGCAGGGCGTCGTGAGATTGCTTACGTTGCCTGAGCGGAGGTACTCTGCGTTCGTGGGCGGGACGGACGAAGGGGGTGCGGATCAGGCGCGTGTGGATCGGTTTCTGGTGGAGGCGTTGGTCAAGTATGAGAGGGAGGTGATGCGGGTTTTGGAGGAGGTGGAAGGGTTGGAGGGGTATGCGGGGGAGGTGTTGACGAGGCGGTGGAAGCAGATTGGGGGGATTGTTCGGAGGGCTGTTAAGGCCTTGGGTGGGGAGGGGATGTTGTAAGTTGCAGGATATGGGAAGGTGATGGAAGGGGGTGAGTGCTTTGCTTTCAGGAAATGGGTGTGGGCGGTTTGTTCTGTACAGTGTTTCACGTTACCCAACGTATTGCTGGAAATATCTTACAAAACAATCTCATGGTTGTACAAACTGTACTTTAAACATACATACGTATACATACCTAGGTATGTAACATTATCGATCATTCACACCACTCCACCCCCACGAAAACCCCATCCCACACACTTACTCAACCACCCCCATGGGGTCAACTACCTCCACGATGTCGTGCTCATCGCCAACTTGACGTGCTCGCTTTACCCACTCACTCCGCACCACGGGAACGGGAGAACTAGTACTTTCCAAGACATAGCACACACGTGGGGGGACGAATCTAAGGAAAAAGTTTTTATTTTCAGATTTCTCCCCGGAGGATCTCCCGGTCGATCTTTTAAGTAGAGGCGCGGGGGTGAGTGGCCCACATAAGTTTATATGGGCTTAGGTAGGTAGTATGACTATGTTAAGGCCATTTGGCTAGCCATGGCGCTGTGTATTGGCCGGCCAGGGAAACGTTGTTCTATCGTGATCAAGAAGAGAAGGAAAAGATAAGAAAACCATGAGAAACATCCCAGAATCCACTTCACACATTTCCCCCATAAGGTAGCAAAAGAGGTACACAAAATGCCCCCGTTCTAAAGAAAACAAATAAGGCCCACTCCCTGTGTATCCGTGAAATCATTCATCATGCATGAGTCGGCGAGAAATGCTCAAATCTACAACTGCTCCAAGAGACCCTCGGCCTCCAAGAGCAAGATGATCTGATGCACCGCAGTCCTGACATTGCTCTTGGAGATGTCGACGGTAAGATCCGCCTTCTCAGGCGTCTCATACGGATCATCCACGCCAGTGAAGCCCTTGATCTCACCGTTCCTCGCTTTAGCGTAGATACCGCGCTTGTCCGTCTTCTCGGCATACTCGAGCGGCGTGGCGACGTGTATGAGGTAGAAGCTGCCGGACTTCTCGACGAGCTCGCGGGCGTGCTTGCGGGAGCTCTCGAAGGGGGCGATGGGCGCGGCGATGACAGCGGCGCCAGCGCGGGTGAGCTCGCTTGCGACGAAGGCGATGCGGGCGATGTTCTTGTTGCGGTCTTCCTGCGAGAACCCGAGTTCGGAGGAGAGCTCTGAGCGGACGGTTTCGCCGAGGAGCAGGGATACGGATCGACCGCCTTGTTGGTTGAGTGTGACGTTAAGGGCGCGCGCGATGGCGTCTTTGCCCGAGTTTTGGTACCCGGTCAAGAAGACGGTGAAGCCTTGCTTGTTGCGGGGTGGGTGGGACTCGCGGAGAACGCGAACGACTTCTGGATAGGAGAACCATTCGGGGATTTCTTGTCCGGTTCGGAGACGCTTGCGGAGCTCTGTGCCGGAGATGTCCAGAGTGCGAACGCCCTGAGCGACTTCGTCCTTGGGCTTGTACTCGTCGGTGTCGGGGAGGTAGGTCATCATTTGGAAGGGAACGACCTCAATACCGAGCTCATCCCTGTACTTCTCGACTGCGTACTGGGCATCGTATGGGCCGTAGAATTCCTCTCCCTTGGAGTTCTTTCCGGGACCGGCGTGGTCACGGCCAACGATGAAGTGGGTGGCACCGTGGTTCTTACGGATAATGGCGTGCCAGATGGCCTCACGGGGACCTCCCATACGCATAGCGAGCGGGAGAAGGGCCAAAACGGCCATTCCGTTGGGGTATCGGGGCATGAGTGCCTGGTACACACGCACACGGGTAAAGTGATCGATGTCACCGGGTTTTGTGAGACCGACGACCGGGTGGATAAGCACATTGGCTTGACGAGCGCGAGCAGCGCGGACAGTGAGCTCTCTGTGAGCACGGTGCATGGGGTTTCGGGTCTGGAAGGCTACAACCTTGGACCATCCGAGCTTGTCGAATTGAAGACGGAGTTCAGCGGGTGTGTCTATATGTCATTAGTTCTGGCACGGTAGAAAAAGTGGGTGAACGTACATCGGGAGCCAACATAGTCGTAGTGCTCTAGCCTGTCAATGGCATCGAGCTTGCCACCAACGTAAAATTCTTGTACAATTTCGAAGAGGTACTTGACTGCGGGATGCTCAGGGTCACCTCCGAAAACCTCCTTGGCCTCCTTCTGCCTATATCTCGTCAGTTTATTGTAGAATTGTTCCCGGGTGTGTGTACGTACTTGTCAGGCTTGTAGACATCCTCGACAGTGATGATGGCCAAATTGCGGTCATCACGGAAATCGCGCAGCGCAATGCGAGCTCCAGGCTTCACACCCTCGTTGTCTATCGTTTGTTGCGACACATCGAGTGTGATGGGAATGCTGAAAAGGTTGCCATCGGTGAGGCGGTTGTTGGACACAACACTGAAAATTATTAGTATCAATGCAACAGAAAATTCACCCGTCCAAAACTCACCCTTCGTAATCCTTTTGGTTCAAGAAACCTGATTATTCTTGTAAGTCCATGCATGACAGTGGAGTTTCGGTGGGCGGTCGGAATGACGCGATGTGCAAACAGTGCAAACCGGAGGGGCGAAGTCGGACCCCGCCAAAGCAAAACTCACCTTCCAACGGCGAGAAACCTCCGCTGAGGATAAGTTCCAAATCGCACAGTTGCCTCTCGGTCAACACAATCGCAGGAAGCTTCTCAGCCTCGTTATAGAGCTCCTCTCGTCGGGGTGCATCGCGCGCAATCAAATCCTTGAGGACGCCGCCTGATCCCTCGTGGTTAGTCTTGTTTGCTGTCGCGGCGTACGAACAAAGCCTTACCATGAGGTGGGTTTGCCATTGTGCAGATATGTAGCGAAGTTTTTTACTTCAGAGGAGACGGCTCGGTTTCGTGAGGACTCAGGTATCAATAGCTTGAGCAGATTGTGAAGGTAAGTGTTCAGCAATCGGCGGAAGTAAAAGAGAGCCGCGGAGTTGCAACGCTGGCCGCAAACGTCGAGTGATGAGTGACGAGTCTCCACAAACTAGATGAGAGAGGATTAGAGGGAGTGGGGAATGGTTATGGATTAAAGTGATCAATCTACAGAGATTTCTATCGGGGCGGCGCGACTTCTTATATATGTGGATAGAACGCGTACGGCGGTGCCACATCCCCCACTGAAGGTACGGCGTGATGTGACTAGCTACAAATGGAGTCTCAGTTAGTCAGTATTTCCTTGGTGACGATTGCGCAATTGCACGAGGTCGCGTTTTTTCGTAAAATCGTGGACGCAAAGGCCTGCTTGGGACCGTGGGACAACATGTTGGCCTGAACATGGAAGTTATGGGAGCACTCGTCACCACCGCCGTCAGGAACTTCAATCACTATTGATTGTTTAATTTAATTCAGGCCGGATCATGTCCAGCGTCAAATAATCTCAACCTTGTGAAATATCCAAGGGAGTTTTGTTATATTCAATGTTTCATGTTCCCATCCCATTGCCATGCAATTCGTAAAGTTCCAGCCAACGCCAATGCTAAAATGCTACAAAAAAAGACCACTCAGAAGCTTTTCCGATGACGACATACAACCCCACGCTTAAACGGTCAAGTAAGACGAGCCTGCTCGAGCTTGGCCGCCAGCTCTTCTTCTTGTTGCTTTTTCTGACTCTCGGCAAGAAACTGGGCGTATCGCGACTTCGGGTTGTGAATACCACATTCCGTCTTCTTTTGGCCCTTCCAGCGACCAGATCGCTCGTCCTCACCAGCAGCCACGGGCTGGGTCGAATGCCAGTCACCGACGCTCTTGTAACCCCTGTCCAGAAGGGCGTTGTAGGGAACCTTGTTGGCATCCACGTACTCCTTGACCTGAGCAAACGACCAGTTTGCAAGTGGGTTAATCTTGATCATGCCGGAATCGTCGACTTCAATGATATCTAGATCACCACGCTTGCCGCCTTGACTCTTCCTCCGTCCAGTGAGCACGGCCTTGACCTGGAGTTCGGTGTTCGCGCGCTGGAGTGGCTCGACCTTGGCAATATAATCGTACATCTCGTCGTTGGTCTCCCAGAACTTCTCGCCATACTTCGCATTGAAATCTTCAACGGTTTCGCAGTCACGAGGCTTGTAGACGTGAATGGGCGTGCCGTAACGCCTTCGAACGCGGTCGACCAATGCAAGAGTTTCATCGAAATGGTGCAGAGTGTCGAGGAAGATGAGATCAATGTTGTGCTTGAGGGGGCCATCGAGCTTGGAAAGCATGTCCAGGGTCACCAGGCCAGTCAAACCGAAGGCGGTGGTTTGATAGAGGCCGGGTAGAGAAGCAATGCACCATTTCAGTACATCTACAACGGGTTAGTCCACGGACTGTAGTACTGATCTGGAAACCGTACCTTGAGGCTCAAGCTGTTGCAACTGTGCATTCAAGAACTTGAGATGGGGTTTGCTGAAATAGACGTCTGGCAGGCTCTCGTGACTCGAAGAACCGGAGGCATAACCAGACTCATCGTCGTTGATGAAGGTCGTCTTCTCAACATACTGCTGAGATCTGAAAAGAGTCGACGACATGGCTAATTACAGAAACACGTGCTTCAAGAGGTGATGGTTTAGGTAACGCGATGGTGTACAAGTTATTGTCGATGCAAGATGGTTATACGAGAGAAGATATGGTGACCACGAAAGAATCAGGTCGTACTATGTAGCTTGGAAGAAGGGTAACAGCGAGGAGACCGCCATCGCCTTGAGGAGATATATTCCAGGTCCGTCATCGGGCTCCCGCTGGACCATCCGACTGCGAAGGTCTCATACTCCAGAAGTATGGCGCAATCCGCGCTAACCCTCTCCCATACAAAACTTTTTCAGGACAAAGGTGTGATTTCGGACCAATCAGATGGCGAAGCACGGATTTTAACAAACTACCGGACGCAGCTGTGCCTGACTATGGCTCCGCGGATCCTGATGGAGTAATCGCCATAGCGGGTTGGTTGCAAATCAACACTGGTGTGTGTAGAAATTGATGCTGTCATAGAAGAGGCAAGCGACCACGGACCACCATGACAAAACAACATCATAACAAAACGTTGATGTAAAGACAAATCGAGTAGAGATAAACATGATTCTGACATTCAATTTCTCTTTTCTTGATAATTCGTTTGCCGCAGCATCCGCCAGTGTCGGGACTGATTCTGTTGACCGGAGTTTGGTATGTAGTTATAATTACGCATCGCATATACGAAATTAGCCATGTCAAGTGTGCGTGCATCAACAAAACATGCATGCTCTCAAACAGCTCTCCCGTAACAATCAATGCAGTCGCTTTCCAAAGCCGCACACATTTGTGCGGCTGCTTATAAATTACAGCTGTCAGGCAAGAAACTGACCGCGCATTTCGTCCATCGGTCGGCCTGTCGGCCCCGAGCGACGAACCGAATCGCCCGCGGTGGCGATAGGTTTCATGTAGGAGTAGTGTGTTGCTGCTTGATTAGATCAACATCGAGCTTTGCGTTCGTTGGTTGTCCAAAATCTCGTGTTCGGTTTCTCTACGCCGGGAAAACGGTTTTCGTGTTGCTTTTTCGCGATGCGAAAGAGGAGGCTCTTAAAGAATGCAGTAACGGGACGCACGACATGATCTGCAAGATCGCATCGGCCGCTAATCCTATTGCGGATGGCTCTCTAAGTGGAGAGAAAGACCTGAACGACTCTGCTAACCAAATTTAATTGCAAACTTTCAAAAACAAGTGGAGAGTAAATTCAAGGCTTCGATCATGTCGATCCTGGGATAATTTTGTATTCCATTTATTATGCTGTTTATGCTTGCTCGGCCATGTGCGACATAAGCTTTTGGTCGTCTGCCCCCAATGTTCCCGATTTTGCCATTTCTTTCCATCTCTCCAGCTGCTCATAATCTTCTCCGCTCACCTTTGATTTCAGTTGCTTGAGCAACTTGGGAGCAAATTTGCCTGTAGCATATACAACTCCCGGGTAGTGTTTGGCGGTGAGAACCACAACAAGGGTAAGGAATAGCAGCGGCCCATCGGTTTTTGGTTTCTGCATTCTCCTTACCATGTCGCCAACGAGAACCTTCTTCGCCTCTTCCGTTGAGGCCGGCTCAGTTCCATGTATCTCTTGCTTCTTTTCGAACTTATCTATAGATGAAAGAATACTGGCCAGGTCTTTCTTATCTGACGATAAACTAGTCTCCAACCTTTGCACATTCTTCACGGTCTTGCTGCTACGAACAAGCCCCTGCGTGCGAGCCTTCGTTAATGAATCGGGTATGAGTTCCTTTCGAATGTAGGTAGATAGCAAGTCAGCGAGCTGATCACGAAACTTTGCATCTTCGATGGCGTCGAGTGCTTCGCAGTAGTTTCTCTGTCGTGAGACCACTCGTTTGATCCAAAATGCCGCAAATTCCGACTCCTTCTGTGATTCTGCCTCGGAAAATGCAGACCAAAACCGTTCCACGAGCGACTTTTCGAACGCTCCGTCTTTCGCAACAACCTTCTGTGCTACTGGGGGTATCGTATGAATAACGTCTGCGAGCTGGAACTTCAAGTCTTTAACGGGAGTTTCTTTAGATGCGTGGTCTGTGGCGAGCTGTTTCGCAGAGTTGAGAAGTGTCTCCACGTCGCGGTCATATGAAGACGACGCGAACAATATGCTGCCAACCTGATGAATATTTGCCGGCAGAGGGCTAGTCCCACGGATGGCTTGCTCTGCCAACGCTTTCGCAACATCCTCTGCAGTAGTTTGAGACAGTTCGCCTCGGAACCATTCTGATCCAATGTCGAGATAGCCGTCACCCTTTTCAAGAGAAGGTAAATCTTGCGTGACTCGGCTGGACAGGTAAGTTTTTGAGATAGCAAAAGGACCGGTAGTGTGTACAAATGGTAAGGCCGCGAACAGTTCGTCAACCTCGCCCGAAGATGTATACACAGCATCAAAGCGATCGGCGAACACTCGCTTATCGATGTAGGGCAGTGTCCCGGCTTCTAATTCAGAAATCGTCTTTTTGCTTTCCTCGACAATAGATCCTTTGGGAGTGCACTGAATTGATTCTGCCTCTTCCTTGAAGATGATCTCAGAAGACCAACCCTGAGCATCAATCACGCTGTTGAAAATACGCCGAATAAACCATAAAGGTGGTTCACCAGTTAACCAGGAAGACGATATGTTCAGTAGCCTTCAAATTATTAGCTTGTTCTGTCAATCAGGTTTACATATGCATACTTCAGCTCTTTCATCGCAATTTCGATCTTCTCTTTGAGAACTTTCGATAAGCTTTCCTCATAGTTCCTGCTAATCAGATAACCACCTGCTTCATAGATGCTCTCGTCGAAATCCGGTGAAAGGATCAGAGCATCTATACTTGCTTGAGATACATCATGCTCTTTCGAATATGTGGATTTTGACAAGACTTGACGCTTCAAAAGCTCGTAGAGGTCGTTGAGCATCGATCTGCTCTCCTCAGTGGTGATGATCATTGACTGGTCTTCGCTGAGTAACGCCGACTGTGGAGACGTCTGGACAAGACGGAAGATGACATCTTTATCAACATCTAGCTCATGAACCACCGTCATGAATGACATCCTATTCTTCTCTGAGCCAGAATTTTCAGTACGTAAGTAAGACACCATCACATGCGTAAGACATACCTTTGGTTACCAGAGCGTCGAAGCTGTGTAAGAGGTGTTCCGCAGTAACAAAACCTCCACCACTATACGTCAAAACTAGCTCTGGTAGCATTCGGGTTTTTTTTTCGTCTGTCATTGGTGGAATCTCTTCAAATATTTCTTGTATGTCCTGTTCTGAAAACATTTTTGATGTGCCCTGCGCCCCATTGCGGTTTGGTAGAAATGAGAACATTCAAACGAAGTGTGAAGGTCGAAGCATATAAAAGACAGGTCAGCGTAAGACTCCGATCGGTTTAATGTTTGAGAAAAAAAGACGCCAAATGTTACTGTGGAAAGTCTTCGTAGAATTGGTTGTGTAATGCTGATAGTATTGATAGAAATGGCCAACTTAGGTTCAGCTTAGCCGACCGAGCAAGCTAGGGGTGCTCCGAAAAACCTCCGGCAGCGAATTCCTAAGGAACAATCCCACTTCGCCCATCTCAAGTTCTCAACCTCACGACTTTTCGTATTCCTGCAAACAATCCACCCACCACCGCCGCCATGTCTCAATTCCGTGCAAAGAAGCTCGATATCGGGGGCTTTATCAATACTCGCAACATTCGCGACCACACCAAACGCAAGGTGTTTGCAGAGAACGAAGCTGAGAGGTATTCGCACCACTCCCTATCCCATCAAATCTTGTGGCTAATACGTATTCCACAGGAACGCGCTCCGATTCATCATCCGTAACACTACACTTCCGCAGCGTGTCCGCGCACAAGCTCAGCTCGAGCTTTCCAAAATGCATTGCTACACGAGGTTCACACAGGTCAAGAACAGGTGTATAATGGGAGGCAGAGGAAGGGGTGTTTTTTCCGACTTCAGGATGGCCAGGGTATATTCGATCGCTCTGTTAGGTGACATACTCAAAGCTGACGTTTTTTTCAGTTTCAATTCCGCATAAACGCGATAGCAGGAAATCTACCGGGTGTTAGGAAGGCAAGCTGGTAGTGGGAGGCGAGGATGATGATGGTGCGTGAAACACCTTGCAAGAGATTATTGTACAATAGCGGGGAATGCAGTGACATCGGGAGACATTGCGAGGCGTTGAAAATAACTGTAATATTGGCAAATGTAGCAATAGAAACGGGTCTTGGTTGGTTCATGAGGTTTTTGCGACGCAAACGCTGCTTCCCTAAAGTAAACGCGCTTCTTCGGCCGCCACCACCTCAAATTACTTAACCTACTCACTCACTTATACCCATTCACTTCATTGGCCTCAACCAAACGCTTGCTGACCGCCTCCGGTTTGACTTCACCGGGTATTTAATCAGACTTAAAATCTCCGCCCCGACCTCGTATCACTTCCGGACTACAACCATCGTTTGCCTAATACCTGCCTGTATCGATACACAACCATGTTCCGTCGTATTGAGGGAGGCTTGGATCCGGATCCAGTCTATCCAGCAGACCTAGAACAGTTGGGGTACGGCTATTTCCAACAGACATGCATGAAATTACAACCTAATCCGCCAACAGGTTCTTCGTCGATGACACCGATGCTGCTTGTCTCCGCAACATCCAGTACCCGGAGCTCCACTTTGACTTCCATCATACCAACAATACGCGCCACAATGAAGTTCGCTCTGAAGCCATGCGTAGTAGGTACCCCGGGCTGGTTTCTTTTTCAAAGCTAACAGCTATCTAGCTTGCATGCGCCAACTGGTTTCGGAGCGACTTGCAAACCTTGGTATCCATCCTCTGTACTTTCCCGAGCTCACTTCTACCAAGCCCCAAGGACCCCATGTGCCCATTCTCGCGCCTAAGGCTGACATTCTCAAGACGCGCAAGCGTGTGGTCGTTCTCATTGGAGACTCCGTCTTCTCCGACCTGGGTATCCTTGCCTATCGAGAGCTACAGCGAGAGGGTGGTATCAATGGAGGCTCTATCATCAACTTTGTGAAGACACTCATTACCCACGCTGACAACGATCCCGATCTGGAAGAACAATTGTGCAAGGACAAGGCCAAGGTTCCAGGTGATGAGCACATCCCAGGTCTTGTTGTCATGAACCTTGCTCAACTACTTTACTCGCACAAGCTCAACGCAGCTCTGACAGCTCGTGGCTGGGAGTCTATGCCCCGTAAATCCATACTCCACGAGGTCACTGCAATCCATGAGGAGGAGAATCGGGTTGAAGGTCATCGCACGGAGCAACAACACATCAAGACTGTTTTTGACCGGGTGATCAAGAATGAAGACTATGTGACACCGGATGCAGAGATATATGTCATTGCCATCGAGCGCGGCGCTTCAAACATGATAAGGGTCTTTATGGAATCTTTCGAGGGTTATGGGGATCGCATCTCAGCTATGGCAATGATCAACAACTTTGAGATTGGCAAGGAGCAGCTTATTGATCCAACGGTGAAAACTTTCTTACACCAGCGATCGAGGGAGTGGAAGATATCAGATGATCCGTCAAAGGACCCGTACAAACTGATCGACCTTCCGGACGACTACACGTCACACCGTGCGTCAATACACCAGGAGGATTCCCAAGCTCTCTGTCCCACTTTCCACGGCGGTGACACAAGCGTGCCCGAGTGCATCTTCACGCAAACCTCGGTGCAAAATGCCATCCTGGACTTCTTCGACGAGGTGGCCAAGGATCCCAAAGCGTATCGCAACCCGTCCTTTGAGGGCCCCGGAATCAAGGCTCCGCAACCTACACCCCAGCATCCGCAATCGTTCTTTGCGCGCCGCGATCCAGATGCGATCAAGCTTGACATCGATGATGCGGGCGTACCATCCGATGACATGCTCACCCCCGAGCAGAATGCCCTCAAGGAAGCTAAAGAAGCTCTTGAGGTGATGAGGCACGCGCTCTATTGCACACCTTCCACCAATGCCACTCTTCAGGACAGCCGCGAGCGCCTAGCAAAAGGCATTTCGCAGAAGGAGGAGGAGATTCGGGAGCAGGAGAAGCATTTGCTTGGAGTGGGAGGCCTAGGTGCGGGAGATGGGCAGGCTGTGAGGGCTGGTGACGGATGGGTGCCGCAGCCAGAGGTGGGTGGCGGTCCTCCGATTCAATTTGCAGGTGTCCAGGTGGACAGCGAACTTGTCAAGGGAGCGGGATGTGTGGATACGGTCAAGGAGGAGCTGGCAAAGCTGGGGCTGGGTGACGAGTGAGGTGGTTTAAGGTCACAATTTGAGGAACGAGATCAGCGCTTTCGGGCTACACGGTCAACGGAAACAAGAGTTAGATATCATTTCCTCTCTTTTCCTCTCCTCCGCGCTTCGCGATCGAGGAGACTTTATTTAGAGGATTCCTTTTAAAGGCTCTCGAATGACCGAGCTAGGGGAATCAAGCCATAACGCCAGCCTAATGCATCATGATTGTTTTACTTTTCGCAAACCATCCCTCAAATAACATATATGACCACCCATTTCCCTCCCCGTCCCATTCCTCTACCCATGCCACCCCACAAGCTCCCTCTCTCCGCACTTAGACATCCTTCAACAAATCCTCCAAATCGTCATCATCATCCAACCCACCGCCGCCCCTCCGATTCACCACAATGCGACTCTCCTCCTTCTCCTGCTGCTCGGCAACGGCGCCCAGCAAGTCCTTCAACTGGTCCTCTGTGACTTTGGCGCGCAGCTGGTTCGTCCGCGCCAGCATGATCAGGCGGTTCTCGACGTCCGTGGCGCGCGATTCTTTGACCATGCGGATGCGGCCTAGGCGGTCGGCGGCGTCGGGCGTCAGGATTTGTTGCAGGATGGCGGCGCGTTGTTCGGCTTCGCGTTGGGCGCGCGAGGATTCTTGGTCCGAGGCGCCCGAGGGGTTTTGGGAGGGGGAGGCGCTGGATTGTTGGCGCAGTTGCGCGAGGCGGGCTTTGCGGATCTATGGGAAGAAGGCGTGTGTTAGTGAGGTGTTTGGGGTTTGGGAGGGGGAGTGGGAGTGGGGGGAGTGACATACCTCTTCAAGGTCCGCGTCCGCCATGGTGCTTGTGGTGCTGGTTTGTTGTGTACGTGAGGGGATGGGCAGTGGCCTCGGAGGTAAAATTTCAAGGTTGGGGATGGAGGTGCCTGTATGGTTGGATGGGTAAGGTAGGCTGGTGGTGTGCAATTGTTTCTGCGTGAGGTGAGGTGAGGTGAGGTGGGGGTGGGGTAATTTTCGGGGGCCTACAGCTGTGTACAGGGACAGCCTTCCACGGTACAGAACAGCCTTCCCTGCAGTCTGCAAGCAAATCCAGTTCGCACAGCCTGGCATCTATTTGTAGCAGGGTATGTACGTACGTACCTCTGTAACATCACATTGTGAGTCGTATGTTGTCCGCATATTCTATTTGAATAGACATCTATTCACGTTCTGCATAATGTCTAACATGTCTGATACCATAGTTGAAAATATACAGGTTTTTTCCCGTCTTATGTATTTTCGTGTTGTTAGGAAGGTTGTCCTGATGCTCGCCTTTTCCGGTTGCTCAAGGGAGGAATATATCTACTAGTTTATACTCGCGATTTGGGACACATTGGACAGTGAATGATCAGATGCTGAAACTTAACTTTACTTGGTGGGTGAGGATTAACTTAAGTTACCCCTCCTTTTGGCACCACCTTCCCCCGCCACGGCTAAGTCAGCACGTGGTAAGCTGACAATTACTTGGGCAGCGGTGCGAGCCGAACGATAGCAGTGCACATGTGGGCTGAGACAGACCGGAGTTGAAGGGCCAATTGGCAATATTGGGGCCTGACCCAGATACAGTAGTGTACATATTGGTTATTGATGGAATAGATTGCTCCATTGCGAGGGTAAATATTGGGTTTGGGGGCTGTGTCTCTGGTACATTGCACTGCAGCAAAGGCCGAGCCGAGCCGCCTCACAGTTGAGCTCGGTGGAGTGAGAGGTTATTCGGAGCGATGCTCACGGTACTGTACTGTACAGCATGGTCCTCGGTACAGTTGCCAATGAGCAGAACAGCGCTGGCTGAGCTGGCGTGGGTGTGCGGGGAGAAAAGCCGGGTCCGCAGCGTAATCATGCATAATAAGGGCCCAATTTGCCAAAGAAGCGAGGCAGATGAACGGGTCGAGGGCGTACGGTAGCTAGTTGGTACTTGAGCAGGAGATAAGCGCCTCGAGGTTTCAAGTGGGAACAAAGAGGAAAGGATACGCCGGAAACACGGGGTAAGGGAGAAATAATGTTTGATTCGTCATGCAATGCACTCAAAGCGCTACGGCTGTGCGACGAACGAACCGGTTCGGGCTCGGGAAAGGCGTGATGATTGGTGTTGTTGAGACGAATTGCTGGAGTTGCACAGTAGAAGTACCTCATGTAAAGTCACAGACAGCTGGGTGAGGCGTCAGATCAGACTCCAGAGGGAAGGCAGAGCCAAGGCTGCAGGGAACACGAGCAGAAAAGGAAGGAGTGGGGGCTTACTGGTGGGTGGGCGCTAGGTTAGTTGCAGGCGCAGGCGCAGCTGCACTTGCACTTGCACTTGTTGGCATCGCGGTTCGCCTTCTTGCCTGCGTGCCTGCCCTGCTTCCTTCTTCCGCCTTTGTTGTTCATCTAACTACTTCCCATCCGCTAATCAGCCCTCTCCTCCCTTCAAGTTCCGTCCCATCTCCTCTCCCTCACCAAAGGCGTTGTGAGCGTGCGCCCTCCCGACTCCACCTCCAATTGCCCCCAATGTGCTGGTCGTGTTGAACCTTACCGGGCCTGCTGCTGTCTGCTGTCTGCCGTCTGCCGTCGTCTGCCGTCTTTCCTCGCCTTCCGCCTTGTCCTGCGCTGCGTCTTGCGTCACTCCTTTGTCCGCGGCACCACACCACCTCACCCCTCAGGTCCTGTTGGACAAGAACCCTTCAGTGCCTGAACACCTCCAATCTACTCCCATAAATAATCATGGCCGAGTAAGTCATCTGTTATCCTTTCCATGGTTGCCCTGTCCAGCCGTGCTGGTAAATGAGCAATAATCAATTTTGTCACACCCATCACCCTGGTCAGACGCAACAAAGCCCTCCTTGTGCAACACATCGCAATGCGGAGCATGACAACTTACTTTTGATCTCTCAGTTTTGTGTACGCGGCCCCTTGGCTGCACTCCCATCCAAGCTCAGGCACACCCAACGATACGCCCATCGGCACCCCGTCTCGTCCGCCACTCTCCAAGATGCGCTCATCGACCCTGAGCACGCCCTCCAAGACCGTGATCAAATCCGTCTCCACACCCCAGCTCAACAGAGCTGCACAAGACCACTCAGACAATGAGGTCATGAACACCATCCCCGATCCTCGCGTTGCCACGCCCCAACCTACCATTACGCGCAACAACTCGACAGATTCCGACATGCACCCCGATCTCAGTCAAGAAGTCGCGACTTTGAGCACAAAGCTCATCAACGCCATCAACCACCAAACCAACCTCGACGACGTCCTCCAACAGACCCGCCACGAACGAGACGCCGCAAAAGACAAACTATCCAAGGTGGAACTGCGATTGCGCGTGCATGAGGAGAAGATGTTCAAAGGCCTCGTGGTGGACAAGGTTATCTTCGACAAGATGGAGAAGCAGATGCGTATGGAGTTGGACGAGGAAAGGAAACGGCGGACTGCTGCCGAGGTCGCCAAAAGGAAGACTGACGCCGAGGTAGAGCAGCTGACGGCTGCCTTGTTTGAAGAAGCCAACGATGTGAGTCGGCGCCAGCCAACCGTCCGAAGCAACTCCAGCTAATAAAGTGATACAGATGGTAGCTGCTGCCCGGAAAGAAACGGAAGCATCGGAAAAGCGCAACGAACAACTCAAGCAGCAACTAAAGGATGCCGAAACGCTACAACTTTCTCTGCAAGAGCAGCTCCAGGATCTCAAAGGCGTTATGGAGAAAATGAGCGCACATGGCGATGACGAAAGCAACACCCTCACAACGACCACAGCACCCTCAACACCTGGCATACTACCGGCTGACAAGATGAGCAAGCTCTTTGACGCTACCACTCCTAATACCCCAGGAAGCGACGATATCACCCCCGAACATCCCCTGCACTTTTCACACCTTATCCGGCCAGTTCTCCGTTCCGATATCACCGGTTTCAAAGAGTTTCAAGACATGCTCAAAGTAAACGCTCGCTCTGCACCGCCGAGCCGCGTATCTAGTGGAAGTTACGGTAGTTTGAACGCCCTTGGCCTTGGATCGCTCACGAACAACTCAACTAGCTCTCTTCCCACAATCAAGATGAATAGTTCTGTTGGTGCTGCGAGTGGACGCGATTCTCCCGCACCTGCGATTATAACCAACTTGAAGGATGAAAAGTTCTACAAGCGGGCTATTTCCGAAGACATCGAGCCTACTCTCCGCCTTGACATTGCCCCCGGACTTTCCTGGATGGCCCGTCGCAGTGTACTGAGTAGCATCACTGCTGCTACCCTGGTAGTGGAACCCAATCCTCCCCCGCCCAAGTTCCGTGGCCCTGTGTTTGCTTGTTCCCTTTGCGGAGAGTCCAGGAAAGGTGATGTGTACATGAGAAAGTTCCGATTTAGGACCTCGGAGACGGACGAAACTCGACACCCTTTGTGTGACTACTGTCTCGGCCGCGTACGCTCAACCTGCGACTATGTAAGCTTCCTGAGAATGGTTGCAGCTGGTCATTGGAGAGCGGACACGGATGATGAGCGACAGGCAGCCTGGGAAGAAAGTGTGCGTCTTCGCGAAAAAATGTTCTGGTCCAGACTTGGAGGTGGTGTCGTCCCATCCTTTGTGCATATTCGCGAAAGCCCACGCAGCCCGACCTTCAGCAACGCACCGTCGAAATCGGATGGCGCCCGAAAGAGTGAAGAAAGTCAGCTTTCTGACAAGCCTCTCGATTCCGCTGTTGATATGAGTGAGCCCCCGAAACAGAATGGCGAGGAAGATCCATTTCGGTCAACGGCTGAGCGCCCGACCAAACGAGTTTCAATCGGCAAAATAGTTATTTCAGACGACTCGAAAACGACTGAGATCTTGACGGAAGAGGATGAAGAGAAGATTGAAAAGGAGGCAGAAGCACAGCTACAGGAAGAAGTACGCAAATCCATAGATGCCAAGTCATCAGCAAGCAAGCCCGAGACGATTCAACTCCCAGATTCTCCGACCGAGTCCGTATCACCAGCTCCGAAAGAGGAGCGACTGAGCCTTACCATTCCGGGTTCTTTTACATGAACAGTACATTACCGATGGCAGCAAGCGCCATGTTTTCCGTTCCAGTCGACATAGCAGCATTTAAATCAATTCGACTTTCGCTTAATACTAGTATAAACGGTCGACCGAATGCCCACATTTAATACCCGGCATTTCATTTCAACGCTACCATTTACGATATTTTTAGGGGTTCCGGATCATCTTTATCAACATCATCAGCATATCTAAAAGGTTTTGGGTTTTCCTTGATTCTCCTTTGTTGGTTTCATTCAGCCTCGTTCTTGCTTTTGTACAGTACGATACCAGGGGTCTCGTGGGCTTGGGGTTTGGAAAACTCTGGCTTTGGAACCATCCACAATCGTTGTTTCCGTTTCTCCATTCCCATTTTCTTTTTTGTAACTATATTAATTTTCTGGTTCTCGCGTTTCTGGGATGGGGTCAGCAGCATTTGGGTAAAGAGTTGGGTCGGTTGGTCGGTTGGATTGGATTGGATTGGGACGATTGGTTTCCCTCATAGAAGAAAACCCGAAGTGGGTTGTTCACTAGCTACTTAGATACATAATGTTTACTTGCCTCTCTGTCGAGGCAGGTTAATACATTGAGTTTATGACTTCAGATCCTGTTCCTGCCCTAGACTATCCCTTGTATGTCTCGCCGTCGTGATCCGTTGCTTTTCAATGTACAAATAAACCTCAGGTCAGAATTTATCCATTATCCTCTGACCGCATGCTGAAAATCAAGGGCAGGGCCACACTCGACTCTCCAAGAACGTACAAGCATGGACAGGTGATACTTCCCTTAAGTCCCATGAAGATTTAGTTGCCTTCCTCAAACCGGCCGCTATAACCATAATGCCTGCGAATTCAATCCTCGCTGAACAGTGTAATGTTACATCCCTCTCTTATCAATTTCGCCTTTTCCCCCTTTCATCGTCTCACCTCTTCCCGCCTTTCCGCTTCTTCGCCTCGGCCGCCTCCTTCTCCTTACTCTTCTTGACCTCGGCAAACGAGCCATCCAGCAGCGCGCTGAAGGTCTGACTATGCGACTTGGGCACGCGCTGCATCTCGCTCTTGATCTGGCCCTGCGGATTCTTAACCGGAAGGATCGACTGCTCTTCCGGCTGTCCCTCGCCGCCCTTGGCCCGCTCGAGACGCTTCGCTAGCTTCTTCGCGCGCCGCTCGGCTTTGCGTTCGGCTTTTGCGGCTTTGTCCTCGACTACGCCGGTGGTTTTTTTCTTCTTCCTGGTGGTGTCGTGGGACTTTGTTGAAGGCGTTGTTGTTGTCGTTGTTGTTGGGGTTGGGGTTGCTGCGGTGCCGTAGAATTCCTCGTTCTCGCTGTCGACGTGGTCTTCCTCCTCCTCCTCTTGCTCCTTCTTCGCCTCAACCTCGTCCTCGTCCTCGTCCTCAGACGATTCTCGATCCTGCATATTCACATCCCCGCTACTCGCGGCTTCTTTCCTCATGCGCGCTTGCGCTGCTAATTCCGCCTGCCGCCTCTCCTCGTCCTCCTGGTTGAACTTCTTGTTCAGCATTGCGGCCTTGGCCGACGCCCTCGCGCGCTCCTTGGCAATTTGCTCCGCCCGCTCGCGATCGTACTTGTCGTTCCCCGCTAATCCATGCTTGATGAACCTCGCGGCCGCATCCTTATCCAGTTTGGTCTTTGGCTGCTGCTCCCCTCCACCTTCCGCCTGCTTCACTTTTGCGAAATATGTTTTTAGGCGCGCGAGTTCGGGGAACACGGCGTGCGATTTTGGGTCGCTGCCGGAGGCTTGTAGCGTGCTGAAGAGGAGGGATTCGATGGCGTAGGCGGTGAGGATGTTGAGTTTGGCTTTGTCGAGGAGTGGGAGCGTCGACGTCGTTGTGCGGAGGGGCGCTTTGAGGAGTGGGGTTAACGCCGTGGTGAGGTCGTCGATGTTGGCTGTGTAGTCTTCGAGGAGCTCGGGTAGATCGGTTGGGGGTTCCATATTTTCTCTGATCTTGTATATATAATTTTTTTTCCTGCTGTAAGAAAGGGTCCCGGAGTTGCCTTTTGGGGGTTGTCTTTAAGTCGGAGGTAGCGGTTGGGGTTTTGTCGTGGGTTTTGGTGTGGAGGTGGAAAAGTTGTGTAGCTAAGTCGTCCGAGCTTTCTTTCTTCCGCGCGCTAGTATTCCGCTCGCGTCACGACGTCAATCGATCACTCTGGTATTCCTAAAGACGATAATCGCAAGTTAATTCGTTTTCCAACGCTTTTCTAATCTTCGGAGAGAGGCAATCGCGTTAATATTGTCTCAATTACCTTGTACATATGTGCTAATAGTATTTAAAGCTTTCATCCTGTCTTTCTTCTCCCCTTCACAGTTTCTCCCCAGGCTTCGGCCTCGGATACCACTACACATCAAAGCATGCAGCTCCGGTAGCAGGTGCTCCGGCCGGGTGGCCTTTTACCAAACGAGTTCGAGAAGTAAAGGCTGGCTGGCTCAATCCGAGAGTACGGATCCCATGGCGAAGCAGGGCAGGCGGTAGGTCCATACTCAAAGATGTACACGATGTGAACGAAGAGCTGACTGCAGTAGCGCTCCAGAGCAGGATGAAAGCCAGATCCCAGAAAGGGATCCTACGGAACCTGGCCGCAACCCGGCCGCATTCTACCGCGCCCAGAACGTTATCAATCGACGAATCCATGTGTTGGGGATGGGCAATGTGGGCAAGTTCATGGCGCATTCGTTGCGAGGAATACTCCCAGACCCGCCACCGGTGACGCTCATATTCCACAAGCGGGAGCATCTCACAGAATGGGAGACGTCACTTAAGAGGCTGCATGTTACTACGGACGGAGATACTGAATATCGCGACGGGTTCGACGTGGAATTATCTTACCCCAGCATCAGATACATGGGAAAGGAAATCGAGAATCTTCATCGCCCTCCAACGTGGGATGGACAATCCGATGACCCGATCGACTCACTCATTGTATGCACCAAAGCGACGCACGTTCTTCAAGCGTTGTCGCCAATTAAACATCGCCTGCACCCCGAATCTGTAATACTCTTTCTCCAAAATGGCATGGGCACTGTCGAGGCTGTCAACAGAGAGATTTTTCCGGATCCAGCTACTAGACCCCATTACATGCTTGGAATCAACTCTCATGGTCTGCGTGCTTCGAAAGACTCCTTCACCACTATTCATTCTGGATTCGGAACGATAGCACTCGGAATCTTACCACATGAGAGGGTTCGTGAGCCTGCACCGTATGCTCCTACTCCCAAGTACGCACCAACGAAAGACAATGTACCAGTAAGGCCCAAAAACCCAGCGAATCCAGCTCCAGATACACCGGAAGCCACGTCTGCTTCATTCAAATGGTCCTCAAATCACCGTTATCTTTTACGAACTCTTCTCCGAACACCCGTGCTCGGCGCAACTGCGTTTTCGCCTCCGGACTTGCTTCAAATGCAGCTCGAGAAGCTCGTTGTGAACTGCATAGTCAATCCTCTCACTGTCATACTCGATGCGCGCAACGGATCTATCCTCTACAACTACTCCATGTCGCGGGTGATGCGGCTCTTGCTTTCCGAGATCTCCCTCGTCATACGCTCACTCCCCGAACTTCAACACATACCCAACGTCGAACAGCGCTTCGATCCCGGCCGTCTGGAAACAATAGTCGTTGGCATAGCTAACAATACAAAAGAGAACATCTCCAGTATGCTTGCCGATGTAAGAGCGGGTCGGATGACCGAGATTGATTATATCAACGGGTGGATTGTACAAAAAGGGGAAGAGCTTGGGATCAAGTGTTTCATGAATTATATGTTGCTGCATTTGGTTGAAGGGAAGGGCCGCATGATTCAGATGGAAATGGGTGAGGGTATCCCGTTTGTGGATGGTCCACGTGGGGGAGGGGAGTTGATCTTGAATGACATGGTAGCAATGGAGGGAGATCGTCCGGAAATATCTAAAGAAGCGAGTGATGGGAACAATGATGGTAAATCATAAAGAAGATACATAGGTGCACTTGGGACATCGTGAGTGGTTAACCGTTCCTTCCCGTGTTGTGCAAATTTCCGCTTCCGTAAGTGGTAAACAAAACACTGTATGACATAATTGCTTGTTTGCTCTTTCCTTTCACTGGTCCTTGCCCCACCGCCCGATAAATTTGGCTACTTGTCCCTTTTACTCTACTCTTCGTGTAAATTTTCTCTCGTATACCGTCCGACAATGCCGTCCCAGGTGATCCAGCATCCCGGGCTCAAGTGCCACATCCAACTTCTCCAGGGTGTCCTTAGCTCCACTCACTTGCGCAAAGACAAGCCACCGTACAGTTTTCAAATCAGCGAGTCGGATCTCGAGGACGACGAGCCTACTTCCGAACGGTCTAGCAGGAACAAGGAGAATACAGCAACTGTCAGTGCGGTCGGACTGCGCGTCACGATCCCCAAGAATGATGGAGTATTGAAAATAAAATTCCGGGGAAAACAGGGCGCGGAATGGTCTTGGAAGGTGGAGGGACTTAACGTGAAGGTCGTGCGTGGTGGCATGGGCGTGCAAACTACAGACGTTGACATTGTGGATAGGAGAGTTGGGAAAACCAAGGATTCCGAGACTCAGACACAACTTTCTATTCCTCTGACAATTTCCGAGTCAGAACTCAGTCGTCTAATACTACAGAAGGCTATTTTGCAGGAGCAAGAGAAGGGCATTTCGGGACAATCTGTCCGCTTTCGAGAGGATCATTTGTCATATGAACCAGTCGCAATCGAGGCCAACAAAAAGCGCAAGTTATCACTTACAGGTACCCCACGAATCCCAGAAACATCTTCTCTCCACGTACGAGCTCCGGAACCTCCCGTCTTCCCACAGCATTTATACTTGAAATGCCTACGATGGCCAAATCCTCGGCACGGCAACAATCCCCAGGGGGTGTTGCACATCGACACAACTGAGGCTCAAGCTTGGTATGAAATTCACTATCTTACCCAGAATGAACCGCGAGTCCTCCGGCAGACACCAATTGATCTTCATGCCTCAACAAGTATGTCACCGTCATTCCTTCGTCCCATGAGTTTTGCTGACTTCTTTATCCGCAGCTATCATCGAATATAGAAGTCTTGAAGCAATTGTCAACTACAAAAACTATGAATATGATGCTTGCATCGTCGTCCAACGGAACCTGACTGTGAAAAACCCGTTTATGATGCATGTTTCTTCTAAGGAACGCGTCTGGGGGAATGAAGCTTCGGGTCAAAGGGTTGAATTCGCCACACACCACATCATGTTCAATGCTCTGATGGATTGTGCTCATCGCCTCAGTGGACGGCCAGCGCATCTGGACGGGTTGACCCGATCCAGGGTAGCATCCCAATTTTGCGTAAACGAACTGTAAACCGATATGGGTTGTCTTTGAACGATACCCTTACAGGGACCAGTAAGTCACGGATAGCTATTGAGCTAGGTTTATATAGAGAAACAGTCGGCGCACAAGTCCTGGAGAGGATGCGTATGCGAGTCTGTACGTATAATGGCCGGGATGGGTAACTAATTGCGGAGTTGTTGCTTTCAATGGTCTTGTGCATGCATGGGGGCTCTCACCCTCTTTTCTGTTGGAAGCTTTGCGAGACTAAGCGTGTAGGATATCTTCTGTACGATACCACATGAGGGAAACTGGATATGTTGCAGCAAAGAGATAATGATGACAAGCATAATGAATTAATTTCGAGTGGACCCAGCGATCCACTATTCTGCAATTGTATTTCCATGATGCACCGTCGTCCAACATGCAGAGTGCAGAGTTATTGTCCCCAAACAGTTGAAGAGATCCAAGACAATCATATCAGTACCTATCTCTCTACTCCCTTTGTTTATGTCCAAAACAAGGTCATGCTTACGTTTTTTTCCAGAGAGAGACGATTCCAGACCTAGTCCTCAAACATACATACCCAAACCTGATACCAACATCCCGTCTCAAGAGAACGCTCACTTGCCAAGGGTCCCGAACAAATGGGTTAAGAAAAAGTGTTGACGAAATCTACGTGAAACCCACCGAACGGGTAATTACGCCATGAAAAGTCGGTTACTCACGATTTTCGACCATGTTAACGCCAACATACTGGTATTTGTGTAAGGGAGAAAACAGCGTGAGCATTAGTAGCAGCGAATATCCCTTTCATGGCTTTTCATTAAATACTACGTGCGGAACCATAACGTAGATCTGCCGGCGCTTGTATTTGACCCCTCGAACGCCAAAAGGTCCGTCTCTATGACTAGCCATCCATATACCTGATTCACTGTACGAAGCCAACCCCCCTGAAACCCAACGCCAATCCCGCATTACGCTCATTACCCACGCCAAATTTCATCTTTTGGAAGGCTACGTCGGTGTAGCAGCCGCCGCGCCATTACCGGCCCCGTTCCCACCACCCGTCACGTTTGCGACAAATTCTGGATACCTGAAGACCTCGCCTCTTCCCAGTCCTCTACTCCCTTTCCCGAATGCTCTTCTGCCACTAAACCCATCAACGACCATGTCAATCTCGCGTTCCGTCAACCGCTGCTCCCCCGGTTCGGGCGCAGTATGTAACAAAGCATCTTTCAGCTCTGCTAAGTCGATCTGGCCGTCATCTCCGTCGTCGAAAGCTTCGAATGCCGCATTCAGCTCGCTCGAGTGAGATAAGCCGGAGAGGAGGTCCGACAGGGTGTTGAGGTACGTAGCGAGATTGATGGATGAAGCGCCGCCGGGGAAGAAATTGGCAAGGGTCGAGGGTGTGGCACTTAGGCCGAGTTGTGAGAGCATATCAGCGACGTCTGCAGAATTGACACTCCCGCTGTTGTCGCGATCGAGAACGCTGAAGGACTCGCGCATACTGTGAAGGAGAGGCGGCGGGATCTTGGACAGCGCGTCTGTGGTCGTGCTACGGGGTTGAAGCGCTGGTCGTGTCGGCCGCGGCTCAATTGGCTTTTCACTCTCTCGCTCGGGAATGCGTTCTGCGGGCCGCTCAAGCGGCGGCGGCGTACTCGCACCAGCACCCGCACCGGCACCGTCGAATTTGGCAGCAATGGAAGCGGTCGATGCTCGGAGGGTGCTTTGTGTAGAGAATGAGACGTTTCTTGTAGGCGATCTAGGGGCTTCGGGGGCGGCACTGGAACCCCGTCTGGTCATCCATGAGGGCGGGTTCTGTGAGGCATTGCTGGTAGTTGAGCTGCGCAGTGGGGCTTGTTGTGTGGGCGTGGTAGGTTTGAGGGGTGATGTGGTGGGCGTAGAGGGTTTGGCGGTAGAGGGCGATTGAGCCAGAGGGGTGTTGGGGCGGCGGAAGGGAGAAGTGCGCGGGCTGTTGAAGGAGAGCGGGGAGGGTTTGTACGGGGTTGGAGTTGTGGGCTGGAAGAGAGAGTTAGCTGGTGCACTCGTTTCAAAGGGTGGTCAGGCATATGGGGTATGGTGTACCATGTTGATGGATTGGTGTGGTGCTGCGGGCAGAGTTATGGTGGAATACCAAAAAAGGGAACCTGTGGGTGAGCGATGATGTCGACGGGATGGATGTTTGGTGGTGTTGACACTGGCGAGGTTGCCCAGCAACCAGAGAGCATTCGAGGTGCAAACACAGCAAACCATTTGGGAGCCTCCACCTCGCTTAGCCGATAGCGATAGGCTGTAGCTGTAGCGTGGACCCTGGCCTGGCCTGTTGCGCCCCTGCCCTGCCCCATTGAGCACTGTAGGTAGGTACGGTACCTAAAGTACTGTAACGTACGTAGTTAACTTACCGTGCTAAGTTGTAACCATCTATTCCAAGCCCTAGCTCTCTTCGGGTTTCACTCCACTGCTCTCTCCACCTTACTCCTCGTGTACAATTCCGCCATGTAATCCTGCTGCATGCTCCGCCAATCTGTTTCCACGCCCACCTCGCACACATACACCCGCCCTCACAATCGCTACCGAGCCGAATCTCTTTTTGCGCCGCACCTCACCCTTCACGGCGGTCCCCCGTCCCCATCAACAAGCATAAACCCCCCACAACCCCGTTCCGACGACAATCCGGGGAGGGGTTGTTTCGCGCTCGTTTCCTGGTAGACGGCCACGCCACGCCATGGTTACGAGGCTCACATAAGAATATCTACCCGTCGCAGTCATGACGGAAGTAATAGCTCCCCGAGCGAATGGGAGTGCCTCTACCACCGCCCAATCTGGTCTTCAGCGTCAGCCCTCCTTCTCCTCTTTCCCATCCTCACGCTCCCCCTCGGCCGTGTCCATGCGCAACGAGACTAGGAAAGCACGATCGCCTCAACCACCTATGGTTCTCGAAGACGACGACTCAATTGAATCCTCCGCCGACTCTTCTCCCTACCCCGCTTACCCCAGGAAAACCCTCTTGCGTTCGCAATACCCCGCCAATTCCGTCGAAAACCATGTCGAGTATATACTGGTGGCCTCCTTCGATATTGACCGCGGGCCGGTCTTGGAGCATCAGTATCCGGGCGCCATAAGCGGCGATGAGACCATGCTGGCCGAGCTTATGCTTCCCGACCAGGCCGAGAAGCGCAGTCAGGATTGGACCACCTTTTTCTTGCACAAAGATACCTCCGCCGAGGAAGAGGAAAAAGAGGCACGGAGAGAGAGACGTCGCAAGCGAAGACGGCGAAAAGAGGGCGAACAAGATGGAGACGATTCTGCTGCTGGTGCCGAAGAGGATGACACGGAGGGTGATCTGGATTCGGAGAGCGAAGATGAAATGGGCCCCGATGGACCTCCGCTCGTTTATGTCCTCAACCTGGTGAACACAGTGCTTGACGATACTCAGAGGCGGTATGCTTCACCGATCCAATTCCTGGAAATACACCAAGAACTAACTTGATATAGGGGTGCCGTCGTGAAATCTATGGCGATATGTACCAGGCACTCCTTCCTCCATATCTACAAGCCGTTACTGCTGCTTGCGCTTCAAGAGTATTTCAAAGCGCCTACGGTTGAAACACTTGAGACCTTTTACAATGCGTTAAATGCCATGGATTTGTCCCTGCTACCCAAACTGTCACCTTTGGAGACTTTCGTCCTGCAAGCGACTGACGCAAAAGACATGTTTGTGGAAAAGTTCGAGCAGATGATTAGGCAGCGCAAAGTTCAGGATGCCGAACGACTGTCTGTTCCATCAACAGACTCTCCCTCATCGGGCCCCAAGAAGAAAACGTACGCTGTTCCGCGAGATACCCACGAATTCGAATCGAAGGTGCTCTACAAGGGTGTTCCTGTGCCCATCAAAGTCCCGACAGCTCTCAGTGCTGAGACTGTTGGTGACTTTTCCCTTATCAAATTGATCCAGACGTTTTCCGCGCCACATGCTACCCAACCGCAACCATTTGCTCTCCATCCACATCTCACCACAAGCGGCGCCTATACCCATCCTGTTATCGTCCTTGTCAATGCTCTTCTCACTCAAAAACGCATCATGTTCATCGGTTACCAGATACCCTCTAGCGAAGTGGCGCAGGCAGTACTAGCAGCTTGTGCACTTGCGTCCGGTGGCCTGCTTCGTGGTTTCGTCCGACACGCCTTTCCATATACCGACCTAAGTAAAGTCAATGATCTGCTCAAAGTTCCCGGCTTCATTGCTGGTGTCACGAATCCCGCATTTTCTTACAAACCCGAATGGTGGGATTTACTTTGTGATCTTTCATCGGGTCGCATGAAGATCAGCAACAAAATCGAAAATGCGCAGGTCACTGATGGCCAGATGTTCTTCCAGTCGCAGGGTATTCCTGTAGGTCTTTACCAAGCTGGTCCAGACAGTAAAGGAGCAGTAGATCCAACCGGTGACACGCAATTTATGGAGCACCTAAACCTAAGCATTGCCAACCGTCACGGCGAGAATGCCATCCGAGCGAAATGGCGGTCTTGGGTGTTGAAATTCTCCCGCATCGCCGCCGCGTTCGAAGAAACCGTCTACGGCGCCTCAGCCCTGTACATCGGCTCGCACGAAACCGACGTCGGCGCATACGGCGTGCAAGGGCACGGCTACGTCTGGCCAGACGAAGCCACCAAATTGCGCGAGCTGGCTGCCAACGCGCATCGCATCGAGGGCTGGAGGAGCACCAGGAGCTACTTCAGCTTTATCCAGGACCTCGCGTGGCACTGGGAGAAACGGCCCGTTCGCGGCATCGACCTGCACCACCAACACGACAAACTGCGCTGTCTGAAGCTCACGCAGGAGCAGAGCGCCGCGATCTACCTGGCACTCGCTAGGTGTGTCGAAGAGGCCGGCGTCCCGACCTCCACGACTTCAACCTCCTCCGTCGATTTACCCAACCAAGCGTCCAACTCTCTCACCATCGCAAATGACCCCGACCGCCAGCCCGGCGAGCACCTGCAGTACGAAACCATCCTACAACTCCTATGCGTCATCCCCGAAACGAATTCTGGTCTTTTTTACCTCAGTCTCGGCTTGTTCCACCCTAGACAAGATGTGCGGATCGCCGTAGTCAAGCTGCTCGAGAGGATAATGGAGCACGCGGCTGGAAGGCATTTTTGGAGTTCGCTGGGGAGGTTTGCCAAGTTGGCGTTCTTCAGAGTCAAGAGGGAGGAAGTGGCCAAGCAGAAGGACGAGAAATGATGATGATGACGACGTTGATGATTGCGATGAACAAATGTACGGCTGAGAAGGGAGGCGTACATGATAGAAACGTTTGCCCCGGACTAGACCTCTGGCTGATTAGCGTGGTCATGTTCCGGGTGTTGTTTTAGACGTTGGACGTGGTGTCTATCTATTTAACGAAGGCAAAATCTTTTTAGGGTAAAGTCATGGCGCGTGTTGCGTAAGGGGAAATACCATTGTTGTTGGCAAAGCATGCATGCACCATTTATTTGGAAAGCGATTACCAGATAGAAATCAAGTCTTTTTTTTTTCCCTCGCAAAGAGCATACTCGTTGATATTCGTTACACATTATTGATAAGGGGAAACCATTCGAAGCAGGTAACGTCATTAACCTCCAGCACCAAATAACTTGAGTATCATCTCGTGTCATGCTCTTCCTTGTTCCTAGCCCTCCATGCGTCTCGCGCTGCAACCGTTATACCGACCGCAAGCAGCACTGCATTGAACGCGGCCATCATGTAGAAAGGCGCGCCAGGTCCTCTTGAGTCAAAGAGCGCGCCAGGTCCTCTTGAGTCAAAGAGCGCGCCTCCAGCCTTGGTCAGAAGTAAAATGCCGAATCCTCCTAGCAAACTATACGTCCCAGCTATCGCACCCTTGAGGTGGTTATGCGACTTTGGCTGGCTTGCGAGGTTAGATGGGAGAAGGGGAGCGTCTTCGGAGAGCGGCGTCATGGTCGGACTGCGCGTAGGTGTTGCGCCGGCTGAAGGGTGGCCATTGCTATACGGTGGTTCGTCTGTAGTTTGCGCAGCAGAAGACTCGTCGTTGTTGATGCCGCGGCCTAGAAGCGCGAGCGAGCACACAATGGCGCCGATTTGGCTTATTCCTAATAGAGCTACGACGATGAAGATGGCGCCTGAGCCGTCCTCGCCGTTGGGGTAGGGACTTTTGAGGGATCCAAAAGCTGAGTAGCCTGCGACGCCCGCCGCGGCTGCTAAGAGCAGAGGCAAATTGAAACGCCGGTACCGTCCGGATAGGTAGCCAAAGAGGGGAGCGCAGAGGAGGGCGATGAGCTGACTGACACCGGTCAACATGGCTGCCAACTTGTACGCCTCAGCGCAGTTTCGCTTGATATCTGCTGGGTCGGAAGGGTCTGCGGGATGACAGCGCCCCGTTTTCAGGAAGTATGTGTTTGTGAATAACGGAATGAACAGCGAAATCGCTACCGATGAGGCGCGCGCAACAAATCCTCCTACATAGCCCAGTCCAATGTTTGGAGAGGCGAAGCCCAAACGTACACTTTCCCAAAACAGCCGAGGATAGGACAATATACGTTCACGCGAGGACGCATTACCATCCGACTTCTGCGAGTCCCTGTATATCAATCTTTTCCAGGTTTTATCCTCCTCCCCGGGTAATTTGCGCAGTCCAAAGAAGCAACCAACCGCAACAACAAGGGCGACTGCGCCAACTACGTAGAAGGCATCGGCCACAGCAGTAGCAGGACTCGCGCCTGCGTTCTGGAAACGCGTCGGCAGTGGTAAAAAGATGAGCAGAGCAACGAGCGCTCCGGTTCCGGTGAACATTCCCACTAAACCTGCAAGATGTGATGTCGAAGCCACTGTATCTTTCTTCACGGGTGTGGTGTCATCTAGCAGGGGACTTGAACGGAATCGCGCGGGGGTTATCGTCAATTCAGAAGATATAGACGGCGTCACTACATGTGAAGATCCATTGGCGCGTCGAGAGGGTGATCGCGGGTCGTGTACTATTTTAATGACGGTCATGGTGGGCAGAAGAGCCGTCACCATCGTTGCGCTATGCAATCTTCGTCAGCCGTTTAACCACGGAATACAAAGTAGCCCTGCATTTGACTCACGTTGCAGTGGCGCCCAAGCTGAACAGCAATCTTGCGAGTAACAGGTCGGGATAAACTCTTTTGGCCGTCATAAACACAAACAAACTAAGCCCAACGATAGCGTACCCAGCTACGACCACAGTCCGGACGCCCACTCGATCGCTCAACAAACCCCACACGGGACAGGCTACAAGTGCGACCAATTCATCAGCAAAGCCTAACGTGCCTACCGCGTCGCCAACATTGTGAGATTGACCGATCCGCTGTGTAATCACGAAAGAGATGCTGCTGTTAAGAAAAACGAGAAACGATATGCTGAAGAGAGCGACACCAAACAAGTATGTTGCGATCTGCGTGCGCGTTGCCGTGAAACCAAGCATTTTGGCCGGAAATGAAGGATTCTCGTAAGGAGAGGCGAAGTAGTTAATGGGCGCTGCTCGGAAGAGCTTGCCGATTGTGCTTTCAACAGGGTCGCATGGAGATGTGTAGATGTTGGTGTTGGGCTCACGAGCTGCCGAAATGATGACGATGTAGAGTAGACTAGTGCCGGCATTGGCCTAGTAAGCCACACGCTGCGCCACTGCGCCACAATATCTTGTTCAACGACCGACTTCCATTCCACCATGTATATTTCATCTATCTTTAATACCAACTTGTTGTCACTCTTAAATACTATAAATTATATGAAATTAGTCCTTCTCTAGTTATTAGTGTTCTAATATTGTCTTGTAAACCCTATTACAGAAGTACAGTAATAAAATTTCTCTTTCTAGATGGACATCGGTATAATCACATATGCATATAATAGAGAATAAGCGTGAGCACAACTACTTAGTCTGTTACAGAAAAAGAGGAGGGAGGTAGAATAAAAATATAAATGAAAATCTGAAAAAAAAAAAAAAAAAAAAAAAATTTCCCCAGAACCGCTTCATCACCCACCCTTTTTTTTGGGCGGTTCAGCGGCACTGGGTTTTTATATATTTTTTATTTTTATTTTTATTTTTTGTGGTTAGGTATTTTTTTTTATACCTTGGGTGGCACTCTTATACCTTTTTCAGCTTCTTTATGGCCTCAATAAATCCCAAAGTTTCCATTTACTGCTTACGATGGGAGTCGAACTTGTGTCATTGCGTACTCGGGTAACCAATTCCATTCCGCTAACAAGTAAGACATCAGAATTTTCGGATAAAGTTGTATATATACACCCCCAAAAATGTAGTTTCATAGTAGCTGTAATCCTTTGGGAGGCGTGTCGGTCCTGAGATCGCGCTGGGTTTTTTGAGTGTGGCTCGCGCTCTGGTTGTGCGTATTACTATCGTGGTCTCCAATTAGGAAGGAGCACCCGGGGTGCAAACAAACACTGCATACAATATCGAACAATCTACGTCATCAGCAGCCAATCGTGGTTGGTATAGCAAACAGAGTGCTCGAGGTTGCAGCTTCCAAGTCCGCCGGTAAAGATTATACTCGAGACACACTGCCTCAAGTCCGACAGCAGAGTGATGCCAGCCGCCGTTATGCTCTACATATGTACGTGGTAATCCATTTGGTTCACATACTATTATTTCATAGATAGTTGTTACCATACTCAGCGAGGTGCAATCAGACTTTTGCCATGACTAATCTTTATTAGCAGTGAGTTGTGTTGCATCCAGTGATAAAACCAATTCGAAGCTTTGATCTTCGGTGAAATATTCACTGATGGCGGAGTTGGATACCCGCTGGTGCGTCATTTGGAGTGGCGAGGTCTATATAAATTCTACAACTCGAGTTGCTCGACTTTCCTTCACTTCAAAAGTTACCTCAAAACCCACAACCCCCACACCCCGCCATTGATTCGCTATCTGCACAATGTCAAAAGAGGAGGAAGTAATAGGTTTGTGCAGTACCATGAGACTCCTGCAGGGTATTGTGTGTTTGGATCAATCACTTCCGTACGTTAAAGCCATTATACCGCTGGCCGCTGCCCTGCTCTCGGCCGCTATTTTCTCTATTGCCATCCAACTGCCATACCGGGCTCGACTAGTCACAACACCCTTCATGATCGGCGCAGCGGCTGTAGCTATACGGACGAACTCGTATCTCCTCCCATTTCCACATGCTCCTGACATCTTATCCCAGGTCATATGCGTTTGGAGTCACCACGCCCTTTCGGTCCTGCTCATCGAGCCCGTATTCATACCACCAAACTCGCCTCCTCAGCAGCGGCAACGCTTCATCCGCAAGATATGGAACGACCCTCGGCGCTTGACAACCTGGGAATCGTGCGAAGAATCGAAGGAGTCTACGTCTAGACTGAAATTTCTCGAGATAGCCGTGAGAAGAATGTTGTTCTACATTGCTCTCCACAGATTCTTCGCAGCTGTCAAAATACTTGTGGGACCCGATAACCTCATGGCCGATGACTTCGCGCCCATACGCCGTTCGTTCTTCCGCCGCATGTTACACGCATACCCTGAAGCTCCCGTCACGATGAGGGATCTGCATATTCGCGCTTGGGTGTCAGTGGAGTGGATATGGACATCTTATATCAAGATTAACACGTACAATGTGTTAGCATCAATCGTCTTTGTTGTGGTTCTGCGATTTGATTCACCAGAAGAATGGCCGGATTTGTTTGGTAGTCCGCTGGAGGCATACAGTGTTCAGCGTTTTTGGGGTAAATTTTGGTCTGTTCCTTCCACTCTGATCCTGAGAGGATATTTATCAGAGCTCTACTATTAGCAATTACTAACATTCTTAGGCACCCACTTCTAAGACATCCCTGTGCCGCTTCGGGACGACTCATATCAAGGAGGTTACTTCGAATTCCCGCAGGCTCGCGATACGAACGGATATGGGTGGTGTTCTGGACGTTTCTTGTATCTGGAGTGGATCACGCTCTTGTGGCCCACGTCATCTCCAATGGATATAGTGGATTTGCGGCAGACTATCTGAGGTACAAATTATCACACTTTGCGGCAGGGGCTATTGAAATGGTTTTGGGTCCCATATTGGAAAAGAAAATACGTGCTCATCAAGATGGACCGCTGGGTAGGATATTTGCGAACAGTCTCGTAAGGCGACTCCTTGGATATCTTTGGGTGTTTATGGTTTTCTTCTGTTCCAAACCTCATGAGCAATATGCAAGGTTGTATATCAACCTAAGGTGAGCAGAGACCAGGCCGAGGAGAAACAGAAAATTTCGTCAGAGGTAGAAAGTTGAGATACTTCGCGGGCATAGAGGGTATTTGGCACAGGTCTATCATTCAAAATTACTATGGCGAAACAGCTTTGTCCCAATATCCCTTATATTCCAGCATCTTCTTTTCATATCGCCATTTCGCCTGCGCCTCATCAAACCACCCGCACTCTATCTCAACCTTGGTAGTCAACTTATCGATCTCAAAGTGAACAGTATTTACCAGTCTCTCTTCTTCCATTAATATATCCCTAAATAGGTCAGGCACATCTTCCCCGAGTAGAACCTTTCTAATCATCTCATTTGCGAGTTTTCCAGCCATACAGAACGGAAGGCCCGATATCTCCTTCTCCTGCCTACCTTTTTTGTCGCTGCTAAACTTTGCAGGCGGAACCGAGGCTGCTGAAGTGTTACCTTCCTCTAGGTTGGTCAGATATTCAGCAACACAAGCCATTACCGTGCTATCCCAAACCCCTTCCCTACCCGCACATTTGAGCAGCCCCAAAGCACATTTCCGCAGGAGGCTATGTCGACATTTTGTGGAGGTATAGTAAAGAGCTTCCACAATGCTACTTTCCAAACTGAAGTAGTGATCGGTCTGGGTTTTCGGAAGGTAAATAGGGTCCAGCTCTGCGTTTCGGCGCTTCAAGATGATAAACGCGTAGGCGAGAATTGCGCAAATGGTTCGCATGCTATCAGGAGAGGCATAAACTGATTCGTTGGGACAGAGTGAAGCGGAAAGCTTAAGGATGGTGAGATGATATGTGAGGAGAATATGCGCAACTGTTATAGGGGGCTCTGTGTTCGTGCTGAGCCAATGGAACTCGGGTTCCTTTCCTTCTTGGTACTGATCTTTCCAGTAATTGAGGGACTGCAGCAACTCTTCCTGCGTTGCGTAAAGCTCCTGGGGATGGTTGCCTGAGTACTTGTGTGGCATGGCGAAGTAGTGAATCCAATATAAAATTCGCCTGATCATTTGATATAGTTTTGCAGTAGGCTCATCTGGAAACGGCTGCGCCAACTGGAGTATCTCATACCGAATGTGATCATCCTGAGACATTTCGTTCAAGTGACGTGCATAGTATCGCCTTGGCAAAAACGATAAAAGCTGCATATCCATCCTTGAAAAAACGGCGAGCAAGGATTTGACACAGGGGTTAAGAGGTGACATGGGTGATAACGTTCCGAAGGAACAACATGACGTGGGTTTGCTGTGGTCGCATGCTGGGAATTCAGCAGAGTTTATATGGCTCTGGAGAAGATAGGATTGAAAAAGACCAAACCCAGATACAATATGTCGAGTTGCAGTGTCGAATTCGCCCAGCAAAAGTTCAATGGTAATGAAGATGACGCAAGCGACGAGTAATTCGTCTGTGATTACGGTTTGAGATTTTTTAAACTCATTGCGAGGTCGTGATGCTGCTTCGATAAGGTGCGCGGTGTTCTTCACAGCGATGGAGTATTGGCGCCAACATTGCTCGTCGGATATTTGGCTAGTCGAAATGGTACTGGTAAAACGGACAGAAACTTTAGTAAAAAATCGAATAGACAGTTATCAAAAACACTAAAAGAGACTCCGAAAACAAACGTGCATGACGCCCTGATGCACCTTACACCTAGAATGTACTTACAATTTTTCATGGAAACCAGCAAGGGCCACAATCGCGCTTTGCAGGGCGGAACTTTTCATGCATACACTGAGAACATGTTCCTGCCAGATAGAACAATCCAAAGGCCCTGTCAGATCGGCTGCGGAGCGGTGGATGAAGTAATGGAATGCTCGGCCTGGCAAATAGTCCGACATAGCGCTAACAGGAAACAAAGGTGGGAAAAATCGCCCAATGATAGGAGGATCAGATAAAGGCTGCGGATCATAGAGCTCAACCGACGCAGTTCCACCCGACATTAATCTATTTAAATAGAGTGTATCAAATGCCTGCTTTGTAGCGCTGCCGTATATGGGTGACGGCACGGTTGCCGTTTGTTTAATGTTGTCCAGTGCATAACCATCGCATTTTCTGCCAGTTGAAGTACACTTCTTGCATGAGGGGTGTTTTTCGTCACACTTCACGCGGCGTATCCTAGCTTCTATAAGATTCAATCGTTCAATGCGCAAAAGACACAGTACGGCTTCACTCACTTGCATGTGATACATCCTGACCGCGTCTTGGGCCGTTTTTTCCTTTGCCTGGGTTTGCCCCTCACGGAATCATTCAAATCCATGTCTGTGTTGGCACCGCTCAACGTAGTCAGATACAACCCGCGTCTATAGGAAAGGCGGAGGAATGGTGTTGGGTTATACGATCAAAATGCGGACGGTAAGTCGAAGTTTTAGTGCATCGTTCTGATTGGTCCGCTCGTATAACATCTCACCGAACGCTAGTCAAACCAGAGAAGCGGTTTCCTATTCGAAACATCTCGATTCGTACCTTTGTAAGCTAAGATCTGGGGCGGATAGTTTTCGGGTCTTCAAATGATATATTTACTACAACTATCAATTGCACATGATAGACAACACAGAATACCCAAAAAATAAACCCCCTCCAAGAGACACAGAAACCGGTCTATTATGTCAGCCTTCCAAAATCGGCTTTCAACTCCGTATTGCCTTCTTCGTCGACGATTTTGTTCCGGTCCCATTCTCTTTTCTCGCCTTTCGCCGCCCAAACAACATCTTCCTCAGTTTTTTCACCTCCTTTCTCCCACTTCTTGATCTGCGCATCAGTAAAGCCAGCTTCCTTGAGTCTATCTGCTCCCATCCTCTTCCATTTTTGTCGGTCCCTATAAACCTCTAGAGCATCACCAAAATTGTCCTCGGCGTCAGAGTTCAGCTGAACGTCATTCGACGGGTCATAGGTGGAAGAGAAGCGCGCATCCATGCCCATCGACTTTGCTTTATGTGCGCCACGGCCACGGGTACGTATAGAGGGTTGTTCTGAAGGCGGGAGAGGGCCAACTATTGCTTCGAGCGGGTCGGAATCAGACGCAGAAGAATTCGAGCGATGTTTTAAGTTTTTCTTGTCTGAGGCTGACATATGTTGATGGCTCGATTGCTCTGATCTCTCCGAGCGTCGTTTCGGCGAGCGCGATCTGCTGCGGTAGTCGGATTCCCTGTTTCTACTGATGCGAGGTGATGGCGATCTAGAGCGCGATTTTGATCTGGTACGTGACCTATGCCGTCGATGTGAACGTTCCGCGCGCTTCCTCCTAGAGGAACGCTCATATTCTTCGTCACTGCTATAATGATGCCGGTTTTTTCGCTCCTTTCGATGGTGATGTCGTGAGCGCCTTGAATCACTATGAGCCCTCTCGTCGTCTTTGTCGTAAGATGTCCTCTTCCTTGTTGAGCCCTCATGTTCACTTTCCTTCTCATTCCTTTTTTTATCAGTTCTCCTGTTCCGTCGCGCCTCTTGCTTGCCTTCATCATCACTATGATATCTCCTCCTCTTACGGTGTCTCTCGTTATCGTCCACTGGGGGCGTTGCGCTCGTGTTTCTTCTCCGTGACCCTCGCGCTGATTGTTGGCGAGAATCATTACGACGTTCCATTTCGATTAACCGTACCCGCGATTCCTCGGCTTCCTTTGCCAACAGCGCCGCATTATGATTGTCCGTTTGACGGATGATGTGCCGGAGAAAGTTGGTATTTGGCTTCGGCGCGCTAGATCGTGATCTAATATTTATTAGGATAGATTTCCTCGCAAGAAACCAGAGCGCGTGGATACATTTAGAAAAGTGCGCAACGAGTGCCGTGGGAGTGGCTTTGACGCACCTCTTTGGGTTGAAGGCATCTATGCCCACTAGCTCGTAATTCTTTGCAGCGTTCTTTGCGTCTTGCTTGAGAAGATTTACCACGTAATCGTCATCGTCAATAATATTTCCAGAAGGCATCGTGTATATGTTCGTTGAACAGGCAGGAGCCGGTAGAAGTGACGGAGCGAAGCTCAGAATGTTGTAGCCAATGTGATGAGGTAAAGTCCGCACAACCGCCGAATCGGCGCTAATCACAAATTAGGTAATGATCAGCATCGCCTCCGCAATCATGAAGCAAACCAAAACAAACATCCCGCGTTTATTTACCAGACAAAAACATCACTGCAACGCGCATGCACCATGGCTCCCAAGCGAAAGTCTCAAACCCCTACCCCAGAATCAGCTTTACAGCAGCTGAAAAAACCGCAATCCCTTAAACTGCTTGAGATAGCAGAAACTTTGTCACCAAAAGATCTCCCACAAGCACAGAAGCGGAGCTCGGCAGTCTCAGACGATAGCGAGCAGAATGGGGACACACACCCTGTGGCTTTGGAAGCGGACCTGAGGCATTACAAGGTATGTGCGCTCAAGAATCGCCGTGTCTCCACGTAGTATTAACTTTTATGCCAGGAGCTATTCAGCAAGTTGCGATTCAGCTATGTTGAACAGGTCACCAAAGAAAAGTTCCTACGAGGCATAACCGAAAATCCTCCACGTCTTGTTGAATCGGCCGAAAACGAGGAAAAGGAGAAAGAGATTCTGGCGCAGAAAGCCAGTCTGAAAGAGCATAAGCTGGAGATCGCTGAAATACTTAGGCAGCTAGAAGAAAAAGGGCGGGAGTTGGCATTTCGGTACGAGGGCGTACAGCTGCGCACTCAGCTACTAGAAACTCTTCCCACAGAGATTGAAGGTCTGGAAACGCAGATCGCAAGATTGAAAGAGGAGCAAACGCCGCCTTCGAATAATCCAGAGCTGGCCATGCCTCTACCGGAAACAATGAGGTTAGTTCAGCAGCGAGAGGCTGATCTTGCTGCACTAAATGCGCAGATCTCAAAGCTCCAATCTTCGTTACCCAACAGATCACGGGAGTTGGAGAAATTGGAGCGTGAGCTCAAGCCGCTAGAGACTCAGAAACAAGGGACGGTCGCCGCAGCGAAAGAGGCAAGGCGCAGGAGGGAAGAAGGTGGGGGTATTGGCGATGATCTGGAGGAACGGGGCCGATGGCTGAGAGCTTCCGAGAAGGCGTTGAAGGACATGCTCGAGGGTTGACAGTTACACGGTTTATGATTGGAGTTCTCGGTTCGGTTGGGGCTTTCCAAGATACCAAGGGTCTAGGGTCAATGTTACGAATTCTTTCCTGCATTCAAATGACGTTTTGATCTTTCCTATGATTCCAAAGGGTAGAGATGACGAACGGTTGAGACACACCTCGGGATACCCAATATGAATGTGGGGACCCCACAAAACGATACATTCATGGGTAGCATGTGATTGGAGGGTCGTTCGACTTCCCAACCCCCACTCGGCAAACCTGCCCTCTATGAGCAGTCCCAACAACTAACTACTATTTCACGATATACATTCATCCTCCCAAGCAGAGCCACGTAAAGGAACCAGCTGATTCTCAGTGCGGAAATGTCGCAATGGCGCATTATCACACTACGGAAATGCTATTTATATGGGCATCTTATCTGCCTAACTCGTTGCTCCTTTCTCCTTTCATCCCCCATTCCTATTTACTTGAAATAAGTCTATCTTATCATTCAACATGCCGTACGATACAGAAGTACTCATTATTGGGGCGGGCATGTCAGGGCTCGGTCTTGCCGTGCAAATAATCCGAAAATTTGGCGTACGGAATTTCGAACTCATTGAAAAGGCAGAGGATGTGGGCGGCACATGGCTGGCCAATAAATACCCAGGGTGCGGCTGTGATGTATTTATCAATACAGTCTGTATCACAATTTAAGGTGCTGATATTATGAACAGGTCGCTTCCCATTTCTACTCCTACTCCTTTGCTCTTAATCCTAACTGGACGCGCAAATATTCCATGCAACCCGAAATTCAGGCATACTTTCGCTCAGTCGCTGAACAGTACCAAGTGGTCGACCATATTCGCTTTCACTCTGTGGTTGAGAAAGCAGAATGGGATGATCGAGACAAGACCTGGGTGGTCACAGTGCTCGACCTCAACACTCAGGATCGACAAATACGGCGAGCAAAGATTCTTGTCAGCGCGGTTGGTGCGTTAAGTGTCCCCAAAGAATGTGATATTCCCGGAAAAGACGACTTCAAAGGCCGCATGTTCCATTCGGCACAATGGGATTGGGATCTCGATTGGGAGGGGAAAGATGTTGTTGTTCTTGGTAATTTCCCGCCCCAATGTCTAAGTTCAATTTGAATTAACGATCCCAGGTAATGGCTGCTCAGCAACCCAGTTCCTCCCCATCATGGCGTCTACAAACCCTGTGCGCAAGATCACTCAATTCTCGCGTCAAGCTCAGTATCTTTCTGAACGCGAGAATCCGTACTACAGTTCCATCTTCAAAGCTACGATGCGTTACGTTCCTCTAGCCATGCGAATCTACCGCGCAGTGTTCTATTGGCAAATGGAGCGTGACTTTAGCGGTTTCCCCATTGAAAATGGTAGACCTATTCGAGAAGAGCTGAAGAAGGGGAACGAAGACTATGTCAAAAGAGTTGCGCCTCAAGGATATTGGGACGCACTCATTCCGAAGGCCGAAATCGGGTGCAAACGAAAGGTTTTGGACACTGAATATCTCGCCAGTTTACACAAGGAAAATGTTGAGCTGGTACATAACGACCCAGTAGATAGGATCACAGATACTGGGGTACAGACCCGGTCAGGAAGGGACGTCAAAGCAGATGCTATCGTGCTGGCCATCGGTTTTGCCACACAACAAATGCTCTTTCCTATGCAGATTACTGGAAGACATGGACTGCGCTTGAATGAATACGTAAGTTAGATCGTTGAAAAGTCATGATTTTTAGCTGATGTCGAACGATACCAGTGGGAATCGACCCAAGTGGCCCAAGCCTACTTCGGCACCTGCGTTCCTTCTTTCCCGAACTTTTTTATTCTCATGGGCCCCAACACAACCACCGGCCATTTGAGCGTCATTTATACTGTGGAATGCCAAATCAACTTCACCCTCCGTGTCATTGCCCCCATCATTCACTCTCTACCGTCGTATCGCGCACGCCTGCTTCCATCTCTAACGCCGCATCTCCTCCGCCCTGCACCCACCACAGTTGAAGTCACCGCCGAGGCTGCTCACCGCGATAGCACGTGGACACAAAAGGAAGCCCGAAAACTGGTATGGAGTAGCGGGTGTGTAAACTGGGCAGTGGACCCCAAGACTGGGTTGAACAATATGATGTATCCAGACTGGCAGTACTTGTTCTGGCTGCGAAGTATATTTTGGAAGAAGGCGGACTTTGAATACCGGGATGAGAGAACTGGCGAGGTCGTGAGGCGGAACAAGATTGACGCGGGAAGGGTAGTAGGTTTTTCGGCAGCGGCACTCTTGATTGCGGGCACAGTCTGGAGGAGGGAAGGTGCAATGGAGGGTCTCGGAGCAAGTTTAAAGGAATTTGGAAGGGGCCTGGTGGGCTGGATGCCCATGGGAATTACAGCGAGCAGATTTTGAGAACCCGGTAAAGTTAAACGCTCGTGAGCAAGCCTAAAACTTCGCATAATTTTGAAGTGCATATTTTTTGGTGTGATTTTGTATTGAAGCTATCTACCTCTGGGCTGATTGCTAACATTCTATCTGCGTTTTTTTGGTGATTTTGTCCATTTTCCGATAACCGTTGAGATCACGACGACACTCATGCCGATGTACCCTTGTCAACTCCCGTTCTGAGCACTCGGTGCTTGATCCCATTTTCCTAACATCCCATCCTTGCTACAAAGCAGCACTTGACTTGACCTTGTCACTTTCAACTCTTCCAGAAGCTAGTGCTTGCAATCAACTTCCACCCAATTCATCCCCTATGACAAAGACAGCCCATGTGCCAACCTTGCAATGTGCATCAACCCTTCCCCCAGCTTGATTTATCGTCGGCTCAACGTTCCGTAAGACTCCGGAGCACATGCTTGACCAGTGACAGGACCTCCACGGAACAACTGCTGATCACCATACGAAGTATAGGCATGATCCTTCACAGGTGACTGGAGAGTGTATTCTTGGTAGACAAGAGCCTCCCTGTTGTTGCGCGCGGGATGGCGTCCGGCTCGGTCGTCTCGCTGAGGGTAGTAGACTGCTGGCACGGACGAACCTCGACTGCACATACTGTGATATGGAGCTGGGTGGATTGGCAAGTCGGCAAAATCAACGTCGTCATCGTCAACTGAGTCTTGGAAGCCTCCTTTTTTGTGGCCGTTCAGATGAGACATATCTGCTGGTACTTGGACATAGTTCGTGGGTTGTTTGCGCTTCGACGACTTCTCATAATCCTTTTTGCGTTGCGAGAGGCGTAGAAGGCTCTGCTTTGTATAGCGGATAGGATGCATTGCATACTGCAGCGCAACGTCTCTAGCCGCGGGCTTATGCTTAGTATACGAATACTTTGGAACGGGAGTATCGGATGCTTGGACATCAACTCCTGTATCCATATGCTGAGAACAGAAAGTGGTGGCGGGAAGTTCAAGCGCCCCCGAAGAAACGAACGAGTGATGCTGGGACGACGTCGGGGAGGATTCTTCAGTGATCGTTGTTGTTGTACTGTTGCTGGCAGGGTGGGGAGAAACCAATGTGTGAAGCCAGGCAACAGTTACGGGCGTCCTGCAAGCCTTTCCATCCTTCTTGTTTTTCTGTTGCTCCTTCCACTTCAATGCTGCAATCTCGATGGGGTTACGACGTTGTTCTTCGAGAAATCCAGCCATCTGCTCTCGGGTGTACTGTTGCAATCTCTCCTCAACGCAATCCTGCTGCTGTTCTTCAAAATAGATACGTTTCTGCTCCCAGGCCCATTCCTCTTGCTTATCCTTGATAGCCTCCAACTCTTGTGTGGTGAGGGTCTTTTGTTTTTGTCCGTGGCCAAACTCCTCGTTGAGTTCTTGGATAGCTTTTCGACGTTCCGCTGTGAGCGTCTCCCGTTCTTGACTGTGGATGTGTTCGCCGTTAAGCTCCTGGATACCGTTCTGACGTTCTGATGTAATGGTCTTATACTCTTGATCCCGGATGTGTTCCTGGTGTTGGTCCACGACCCATCGTTTTGCTTCTGTGTTCGCTTCCGGCAAATCATCGCTCTTGCGCTTGAGGTGGAGGTCTGCGAGGATCATGCTCGTTTCGTCAGAGTCTATATCCTCATTCCTCTTGCCGTCTCTACCTTGCTTGGTAGGCGGACCAACTTTTTTCTGGTCGTGATCCTTCGTATGGTTTCCAGTAATTGCTCGCTCGACTTCAAAGATGATGCGATAATCTTCCGCTAGCAAGCCGCTTATCATTGCTGGGCTAGAACCGATGATGTCCCACCTCAGTCCTTTGAAGCCTTCGTATGGAGGACTCTCATACAAGTCTTTGACGAGAGCCGCGTATTCTGCCATTGAGGGTGGGTGCTTTGACATTCGAGCAGTGAGAGCGTTGCCACGATTGGATTTCACAGCTTGGTGAAGTGGGGCGATAAGGGCAGGATCGTTTAGCACATCGTACTGCTGTATGAGCCAATCGTAGAAGTGAGCTTTGCTAACTTCAGCATCTTCAACGACGGGAGATTCGGGGCGGTTGAACGAGTTGATCAATCGGGTTCGAAGTGTGCCAAAAACGTCCTGGATCTTCGAGATAAGTGCATAGTATAGGTCTTCAAAGTCTGCAAGAGGTCGCAACTTGGGTGGAGTGGGGGCTTGCGGGCCGATCCGTTCAATCACTTTGTCCCTGTCTTCTCGAAGAGGTTTCAAGGGTGAGGGGGCAAGGTAGCCATCTCGTAGGCGGGCAAAAAGGTTCTCCAGCGAAGGACGGAAGGGGTCCTCGTCAAGAGCTCCAAAGATACCAGGCTGTGCCAAAACGTCAAGAAGGTCGGCTGCAGTACTGAGTAGGACGGCTTTGACATGGTCTTTGGGCGCCATCTCAATTGGATGACAAGCTTCAACCTCAGCCTGCGTAACCGCTTTTGGCAGCGGCGGCAGGTCTGAGATGCCCGCCATACTTGCAACGTGAGTAGGTGAAGCTCCAAACGAGGACAAAACGTTTTTCTTGCAGGTGATATAGAATTGATGGAAGAAAGGGAAATTCAATTGAGAAGGCGCATGGTATAGTAGACAATGTTGGAGGACAAAAATTGAAAGGTCCTTGCCAGAGGGTGGGTGGCCGTTGAGTGGCCTTGGCAGTAGCAGCTAAGTGAGGACGATGAGAGTGAAGTGGACAAACGCACTCTCACCGCACCAGCCACCTGCCCTAGCCGCAGAGCAACAATAGTAGCCAGTGATATACAATAAGAGACTCACATTTTTACACACCCTCAGGACCTAGCCACAACCTTATTAAGCATATATTGTACAGTTTGAAGCAGTACCCCATCTTGCACTGGTCGGAGGAGACATAAAACGGTGTTCCTGCACCTTGTCTGCTAAGTTACTTTGAACATTTTCCAAGGCAAGATGCCGATGCATTGAGCATTGCTTGCCTTCAATCGACTTTACGTGGGAAATGGTACCCCGGCAGACTACATGTATGCTGGATCGACTTCGATGATTGAATTGTCGTCGACATCCTTTGGAGGTGGTACAGGCAGAACGATCTCCGGAATTCTCCATATATCTTTGTTCATCTGTTCGATGGTTTCGTTTTCTGCGCCATGCGTTCCTTCCAGTGATAGAAACTGTAGTTGACATCAGCACGTGGCACCCCACGCAGCCGTATCACAACCGAACGTGCTTACCTGCAAGTTGCTTAACCCTCCAATAACATCCAATGCAAGGTCTCCAATCTGACCACCGCATCTCATAACACCCAAGATACGCAACGAAGCGCTTCCTTGCCATTCGCTTCCGAGCCACTCCCAAAGCTCTTCTCCAATAAAATTACATTTCGAAAGCCACAGCTCACGGCACCAACGGCTTCTAGCAAGCAACTGCGACAGTTGGGATGTGCTTACTTCCCCGCCTTCAATACGCAATGCTTCAAGACGAGGTCCCCATGTCGCCATATCACTGAGAATATCCCACGCCCTACGCTGTTCTGCTCGTTGACTGGACATCCTACTCCGTGGGATAGTGCGCATGTGAGGGGAGTCCTCAATACGAATCGATAACACTCGAAGTGCGGATAACCTAGCTAGGGCTCCTGCTATTGGGGTCGTAAGTGTGCACATAGACAGGTCTAGATTCCGTAACGTTCCACCGTGTCGGGTCAAAATACTCTTCGTAAGAGCGGCGTTGAAATTGATTAACGTTGAATAGTCATATACTTCAGCGTCTGATATCAAAACAGACACCCCATACGGGTCTTTCTCGAGATCGTCTTCCGGGAAATAATCGCTTCCAACACTGGACCTTCGGCTGCTCCAAGATTTTCTCGTGGGAGCGGATGATTGGTATGAGGGCTCGAAAACAGACTTTATGTGCTTCAATTCTGGATACTGTGTTGCTGCAAGTTTACATATGGCGGCCGACATTCGGTTTTGGTGAATTCCCAAGGATAGGGTATGTAGGCTGGACTGCGCGAGGTGCCGATTGTACTGGGATGTCTGGCCGAATCGTAGTAGCGCCTGAACTGGGAGGAAGTTGAGAACGTTTATGAGAAGTTCAGGCGGACAATCCATAAGTGATGGAGACATCTTGAGCAAAGGTTTGGTGGATATTACAATGCAAGAAAAAAAGGAAACGAAGTATAAATCAGATCTAAGTAACAATGCCGGTTGCGTGTTGCGGGAACGTCGGAGAGACGTTGGGGCGGGCATATCTGACTTATTAATATAGCTGAGGAGTATGGCATGACAATACTACGTTGACCTCAGGTTTGGGGTATCCAGATGAGCAAATTGCCAGGAAAGGTCAATTCGTTGTTATTAAGAGAGAAACCGTGTCATGCTTGAGCAGTATAGCGTCACACAAACCACCATATGAGCCACCTCAATCCGACTCGACCAATTGTTCGCCAGTAAATGAATATGTATGGCTGTCTTGAGAGTTATGCATCTGCCTAGATTTGCACAGCATTGCAGTTGAGTGTCATATTGATGTGGCTTTGACTGCACATGTTGCCTTAGACGCCGCCCTGTATAACGTCAGTATTATGTTTCTAGTTAGTTTATTGAAAGACATGACAAACAAAACATGGGTTTTTGACTAACTCAGCTTTCCTCGTGCCGCACAGCGAGCTGGGAAGACGCATCACACGTCGACGATGCGAATCGTAACCCATGGTGTAGAGCAAGGGTCGAGGCGGCTGCCATTCTGCCTCGTGAAACTCCCAACTTGCATCCCTGAAGCGAGCTGTTCAGCCCAGTGTTATCAAGTGTGTTGTTTCTGGTAGACCCTGCATGATTTGTGACAGTATTCTGAGATTGTTCGCAGACTCGACTGCGCCGCTCATTGAAGCCGCCAAGGCACCTTCCAACAGATAGTATCCATAGCAGTGGTCTAAGTAAAGAAACTAGCACAGCTATAGAAAATAGGCGCAGCTGAAGATGAATGCGTAAAGGGTGGAAATACCGAAGCGATGGGTGGATGGTGGGGAATGATCATGCGTTCGCGAAGTCAGCGTCCCTCGGTACGCCTCATTTTGCCTTTCCGGCCACCACCCCGCGATTTGAATGTTCTTCGACTGTACTGTACAAATTCAGAAGGGTGGTGCGCCGGATATCAGCGAACCTTGCACGTTGACGGTGTTGTGTTTGAAAACCCAGAGCATTGCCACTCTCAAGCGAGACACTGGGCTTCTGGCTCGGTCATGCTCAGCAGGCAACTGCTCATGTGGTCACGATGCTTTCTGTGCGTAGGGTGACTCACCAGGGATTTAAAACCAACACACACAGCCATCAATATTAGTATTAGATATTCTAAAAAGGGTCCTTCTCACTGCATGCTGATGCCCCCGCCTCCATCTCACATTTCCACATCAAGATACTTGCATCACAGCTGCATACATGTGGTATCACGTGACTAACCCACAAAGGATGGATTCAAATGTTGGTCTTAATCGCCAGAAAAATGCAACATACGAGGGTTACTCATTTTTTCACCTTTTTCCCGAGTTTTTAGTAGTTAAGGCGGTCCCGTGTTCTTTATTTCTATGATTTTTATAAATATTTTTGTCTGGGTAGTGTTTCTGTTGATTGTGACGTAGCTCACAACTATGGTTCGAGTTGATCAGTCAGCATCACGTGATGTAACCACGTGATCAGAATCACATGATCCACATACAGTATATAGCCCTTCTCAGCTACATGGGATGGAGAGGATATAGACTAGCAATATACGTATCAACGTGCACCTATCCATCCCATCTCTTTGGTTATTTCCTTATTCAGTTTCATTCCATTGCTTACCAGCCCCGTACGTGTGTGTTTTTGCACCCAACAGTTTCGGCATTATTTACTTTTATTTGCAATAAATACGTGGGCACAGTTGCTATTTACTGAGAATACATTCCTTTACTAATAAATTTTTGTATTTCTTACTGTGGACGAATAAGTTCTTTACCCGCGTCTGTACTTGCTTTTGGTTGATTTCTCCTATGTTCCCGCACACGTACCCCACTTGCTCTCGTACCTATGCAATTCTCTCATCGAAAATTCCGTAAGATATGCTGGATATCTTCTCATTTAACAAACAGAACCTAAGTACCAGCATCGCATTGAATGGTCGGCAGCCTACTTGTCATCCCTCACCTAACAATAACCCTCCAGCGGTAATTGAGCGTCGGTGTATGACCTTGTCCCTGAGCTTTCTTCGTCAATATCATCAATTAGGAAGGCTCTTACGATTTTTTACACAATGAAAAAAGCCCATAATTACTTTGTATTCAACTGAAAGACTACAACCCATCTAGACACTGACAAAATACCTCCGATCCATAGATTCGCCGCCTGCGTGAACTGGAAACGAAATTTCATATAATTCTTAAATATCATGTCTTCCCTGGATTTAAAGTGCACTATACAGACGGGTCAACCATCCGCAGATGAACATAAAATATGAAACCGTTATGGAGTTGAAATCATTGATTGACTGAACGAAGGTACTGAGAATATGGCTCCAGATAGACCTAATCCTGCATAAATCAAAAAGAACAGACGCGCATGTCAGAACGGAGTGATGTGCCTACTTTAAAATGACGAATTGCAGAACATGCGATGTGAAGATGTATTAGTGCAGAAAGTGCAATGATTGTGAGAAGCAGTGGCTCTGGATTTGACTGTGACTAATCACCGGTCAATGGCAATGTATTGTTTGTTTGTGTTTATTTAACTTCTTTATGAGTGACCTCCCGTAGGGTATTTAGACGTGCTACGACCAGCAGTTATGTACATGAAGATAATGTGCGCCCTAGTGAAGCCTTTTCGAAGGTGAGGTGGCAGCTATGCCGATTCAAAGGCTGGCTCCGCCGGTTGAGGCAGACCTTGTGAGTTCCACGTTTGATGCAAGCGGAGTGTCGAAATCCAATGACCAGTGATGAGCCAAGAGGCAGATGCGAAGCCCGGCAGTGGGCTGACAATGGCAATGTAGCTCATGAAAATCATATGAACTATCATACCCGGCTAGGCAATTCTTCGTGGAGTAGATATTTCCCTCAAGTATACGCTGCCCGAAAATAAAATGTAAGTATCTTGCATATGTTGATGGATACAGGCAGATACACTGGGGTTAATCGATCAATATGCGTGGTGAAATGCTTCTCTAGCAAAGATACCTATGTATTCATCGCGTTTGTAATCACGACATCGAAGATGTATTCGGAGTTGGATCGTTTAGCAGGGAGATCCTGCCTCACTAACATAATGGCAATAAAAAGATATGACAAAAAAATAAACAAAAATCAAAACAAGAGAAAAAAAGAACACAAAAAAGAAATCTCAGAAAACAGCAGAGTCATTACCCCAGTAGACGGTTCGACCACAACCATATGAGTAATTGCACTTCAACCGTAGATTCTCAACAACTGACCTCAATGATGGTGAACTACCGATCGGTGGGAGGATCTGGACTGAAGTCCAGGTGTAGGTCGAAGCCTGTTGAAAAGCTTAACAAAATTCATGGATGAAATCGGTTTCTGTTCATAATTGCAGTCAAGAGAAAGCATAAATACTAATTTCGAAAAAAAGGAATAAGGGAAAATATTATTGACAGCAAATAGAAGGCCTTTAAGCCTATCGGACAATCTCTGAAAATATAAGGTATTTTGCAACTGCACGCAAACAACGGGTCAAATTCATGCTTCGTAAATGGATTTCAATAACACAGAGACAAAAGCCTTGCAATAATGGACATCACTCTATTATTAAGTTGTCAACTGTGAAATGGGGCGAGCCTTTTACATGATGATAGTGACCCAAGGTCATGAATCCACGAGCATGGTGTTATGTATTTGGCTCACTACTGGTTCTCACGATCAAATATCGATTTCTCGGGGAGTTCTAGATGAGCTATGTTGTGAACTTGGGTATCTCATATTTGTATTCGTATCTGCTTAGCCAACGAGGGGAGAAGGAACGTGGCAACGCCGTAGCCATTCTCTTTAAGAGTCAAGTTATTGTAACGTGAACTGTTCCACAAGTAGCCACTCCTCGTAGACATAGATTGCAGCTGTACAGTGACTTCAACAAAACTCATGTTTCTCAATCAAACACATAAAGCCGGATAGACGGGCTGCTGGAAAAGCTGTTGGAAAATTGAGGGAAATTGATTCTACAAATGGTTGATTGCTTTTGGATTATCTCGTCCCAACAGTTACAGAACATATGTGTGTCCTATCACTGTAACAAGAGCTGTTCCTGACTCGATGCGAACGTGAACGTACGATTTTCCGTTCAACAATGCCAAACAAGTCCAGATTAACTGCATATGTCAACATCAGTAACGGAGTTCATTTCTCCATGTTTCATGAAGTCACAATGGGATAAGCAATGAAGACGTCTTACAAACCAATAACCGTTTTCTCGTCAACTGGAACAGGGCTTGCATCCTGCAGAAAGCAGCAGCATATGCACACTCGTCCTACAGTGCCCATTTTGGAACGACGCATTCCCGGGTATCCCATTCCGATTCTACTATTAGTGGCAGATCATATGAAAAAACGTCCCGTGGTACTATGCATACAGCTACATGCATGTATGCATGCATACATTCGCCGGCTTTCAAGAGTCAATTTACCTCCTACCCGGTGCGTTCCTGTACACACAGACAAGAAGACCCACACAAATGGCAGGATACACTTCGAAACAGGAAACTGCATGTTTCGTTGTTATCGGTATGTCACCTTTCGGTTCCTCCAAAAGAAGAACGTCGTTACATGTAGAGCAGCGACCGATTCATTGACATCAATGCGGTACCAACCGCACACACCCGTACAGGCATGTATGTTCCCCAATCGCCGCCCATGATTGGCCCGGCGGTGCTCCCCGAACAAGTAGCCAGCAACGCGAGAATAAACCTTGGAATCTAGCCTGTGCATTCTCTCTGCATGTGAGAACAAACGAAAACGAGGCGAGATATTAAAGAGGCGCGCAAAAGGGTATGGTATCGGGCCCAGTGGCATTCCACTTTGCATACGCGATGTGCATGCGGAGTGTGTTGATTGGTTGCGGCACTGCAGGACCGCAGGTATGTGGTAGTGCGTACCTGTGCGTGCTTATAACGTTTAACGTTATGGTGAAGAGAGTTTTCCGATTATGCGGAGTTCGGAGGGCTCGGGAATGGATGAATGCGCGATGGAGGGCGGCGGGGTGTGAGAAGAGAGAAATGGATGGATGTGAAACTGTAAGCGGAACATAGATTCCTATGCCCTTCCGAGAGAGAAAATTAAAGTGATTGATGGAAAAAGACATCAATTGCTCCAACGAGGCGTATTGACTTGACGCACATGGCGCATCTTCGTCGTGGTTTTGATTTCACGGTTCCGGTCAGCGCAGTGGAACTTGATGCTTGCACCACCCACACGAATTTTGACGTGCACTGTGTCTAACACAGATACGGTATAGTTGTGCTGCATGTTTCACTGGGCCATGTGCGAGCGATACAAACCTCCCGATGGTGTTCTCAAGCTCATCCGTCCATCCATCCGTGGCAATTAAGCGAAAGAGAGAAAAAGCAAGACTGGAAGAATCAGCTCACAAGTTTGTGGCGCTCGCTGCCCGAGCAGAGAAGAGTAAGCCAGCTGCAACTCCAGCAATCGGATCGCTGCCAATTGACCATGTCGCTCTTTCTCTTCTTTGAAAAGAGGGGAGACGAGACGGGGCTTCCGGTCGGATGATAACGTCGGGAGTTGACCGGCAGGTATTTTCCAAGGAAAAGGAAGAAACCGAGGAAAGTGTTGATGCAAGCGCGCATGCGGGTTCCCAAAATGTATAGTCCAAACTGTACTCTATGTACTGTGTAGATCCCTTACCCTGTCTCTCACCAACTTTAAAAATCCTTCGCACGTTTCAAGGGCCTAAACTTGCCTACCGCGTGGTCCTAAGCAGGATTTTCGCGTGCTTCTATATACGCAATATAGCCTCTTGCGGTTACCTTTTTCGCATTCGCTGCAGGTTGCGAGTCCCCGGGTAATACCTGACCCGACCGGAATTTTTTTTTTGTTGGAAATTGCGGTCTGTGATTACTTGGTGACTACATTCACAATTTTGCTCTGCTTTCTTATGCATTGAGCAGTTGTAACTTGTGAGATAGAAATGACGCTGGGCTAATTCTAAAGAAGTAAACGATTCCTCGCAGCAGTGCCCGATGACGGAGTGGGTGGGATCATCGGTCCCTGCATAACACTTAAAAGAAACAGCCATCGATAACCCCCGATCCGTCCATGGTCTTCATATCGCCCAGCCCGGATTCGATGGCAAAAGAGCGGGAGTGCAGGCACTCGAATCCTTCGCGGACGGTACTAGTCAGGGCACGCACATTGGACGGAGAAATCACCCCGACTCGGGTTCCGTACGCATGGAAGGCTAGGAAGAGGCGTCCTGGGCTGAGGGTGGCGGTGAGGAAGCAAATACACTAAGCGAGTAGGGAGGCCACTCCAGCTTCATTTTTCCAGACCTGCGATATGTGTTTGGGGACGCAAACCAAAAAGGAATGTGGGAGAAGGAGAAGCGTGATATTTATATGATTTGTATTATAGGAGTTATCGGAGTCTGCAGATGCGGCAGTTGGCACTGGGCAGATAACCAATGGTGTTGCGGGGGCTCTGGTTGGCTAGGGAGTTCTCTCCGGCGGCCAAGAGGCTTGTTCTCGAAAGCGCTGGTGGCTTTACGGGAAAGTCACGAGTGTCGACCTGGAGATGTTCATGTCAAGAAAGGCGGAATTGCCATGCGATACGGCTTACTCCAGTATCTATGCAATTGTGTTCCACTGTTGCTTCAAGGAAAGAGCATGTATCATCTCCATTGGCGCGGCGAAACGGCGAGAATACTGAGCTGTATTTCCTTATCCCCTACACACGTTACAACAATTGTTGGAGCAGGGTCCCTGAGCCAAAATCATCCAACTTTCACCCCACAAGACACATCATGACATGGATGTAAATGCACCCTGTATACACAACATGGCACCTACGAAACACCCCCGTCCTTTCCATCTATGAGAGCCTAGAGGGACTTCACACACGCCACTTTCCATCGAAATGAGCACTTGAGGCTAAAGGAGGTAATTTTTACGATGGCAACGTACAGTCAAAAGACGAGGAGTCCCATGTCAGGATGCTTCGATGCGAGTCAATTTCAAATCGATCCACGGATCGTGAAGATATTGAATCAGATCACGTAGCATAGGGCTAGAGTCCAAGCTGGTGCTCATTAAAAGTGCATCAATAGGTGCATCGTTAAGCTTCTTACGGTAAGGCGGTAGAACAACGAATTAAAGATGGTGTGAAAAGAAGATGAGACACTGATAACTGGCAATGGTTCGATAACTATAACCGGCCCCCAAAGGCGGTGACGACTCAGGAGAGACGAAGCATTCAGTTCCAGATCTCCCGCTGACATAACCTCCACCAAACCAACTTAGACTAGTTGATGTTAAGGCAGCGGACTGGCGTCCGTCCGCCCAGAAGCAAGGAAGAAGAGTGAGGCTCCATAATAGGACCGCGAAACTGCCGAACGAACAGAAAATTCAATCAACGGGTTGGCATGGCACACGCACAATAGCAAGGGGGGAGAGACGAGAGAAAATGCAATGAGCGTTTTAATTTTTTTTTTGGTTCTGGTGGCTGCTCGCCAGGCCAGCCACTGCCAATATTCTTGTTCCTTGATTGCTTCGCTGCAAGGTACGGTACGAGTTCCGGCGTCAGTAGGTAGATGCGGGGGTTCCACGCGCGCGTGCGCGGGCGAGCGCGCGGGATTTTTTCGTTGCGAAATTGCAACCCTTACAACCCCCCTTCCCACCCCCGCGCATCAGGCCCATCATGGGGGTGTTTGTGTAGACGTACGTGGACGTCAGACGTTATCGAGGCTGCCTCAGTGGAGTGTCATCGTTTGCCCCCGCGGAGAACGTTCATTTAAGCTCGCGAAAGAAGCATATCCCTAATCCCGGGGCAGCGGTACCATCGCTGAATGCGGCCAAGCGGCACTTTTGCGAGGGGGAAGGGAGGAAGGGAGGGGGGGGGGAACATGGCAATGACGACGATGAGGTCATCGGTTGCACAAAAATTGCATATTTTTTGATGGATTCTTTTTTGAGCATTCTATTTCTTTCCTCTTGGGATGCTTGCTATTCTCGACCTTCTGCTAAGAGCGCAGAGGGTTGAAGGTTGCTGTTATCGCCCAATTAACCCAACCACCAAATGTGGAAGAGATCTGTGCCCGCCTCTTTCCCAGAAAGGTATTCAGTTGAAGCAAAGATCAATCTTGAAGGATCGTATGATCATGCTGATCAGATCCAGCGAACCTTGTAGCCAACAAAACTACTGCCCAACGTACTGGGATTCCAAGGCAATGAACCGGGAGAGATGGGAGCGGGGTTGTTGATACAAGGCAAAGATCTGCTCCTACTCCTTTAATATCTAATGCCTCATGTAGAAGATTGAGGCTGAGTGTGAGGGTGTGCCTGTGTGAAGCTGCTCTAACACTAAGCCGTCGACTATTGAAACGGCAAACTAGTGAAGATACCATTTGCCACCCTTGTCCTGGTCTTTGACGTTGCCCTGGCCGTTGTTGCTACGCCCCCTCCGCATCGCGTGGGCACCGTTGTCGCGCACGTTGGTCAGTTAGTGGCACGTCACCACGAACCATTCAGCCCTTTCTCCTTAAAACTAGGGGTGGAAGAAAATTGACATAGGGTTTATGCCCAGAAGAGACTGGTTCATTGGCGCACTGGCTGACAGCCTACAGGTCATGGGTTGTAACATCGTCCTCTAATTTACCGAAAAACAACCCGTGATTTTCGCCACCCGTCTCCAAGGACACTAAGCCATTTGACGATGTACATATGGTGGCCCTTGCTGAGCCACCAAGAAAGGGTATATGCGGACTTGGCTCGTGAGTTCCATGCCATGCCCATGCTTGCAACTACGGTCCGATTCACAGGTTCCGGTACGCGGCAAGGCTGACGCAAGCTCCCATTCAAGGCTCAAGGCATGAAAGGAAAGAAAGAGGAAAGAAAACCTGACTGTTCAAAACATGCGCCTGAACAAAAAAGGTAATGCGTAATGAATTGCGTTAGCTTTAGTTTCACACCTCTTCCGGGTCCTTGTTCTTTGAGATTTGTTGGATCTTTCCCGGCGTCGAGTCAGGGGCGTGCGTCACTTTGTCGCGTTCATAGAGTTGGGTTGGGCTGCTGTCAAAACGTTGGAGCCAACGGGCCAGGGGAAAGTAACGCGAACGATCGATTCACGGTTGGACAGGGCCCAACCCGGTCTGCCTCAATGCGACCTTTCCCACGCCTCATCTTGCCCTCCAATAATAATAACATGATGATGCCATATGGTAGCAACCCTTGATTATACACAGCACATGTCCAAAGTTGGTACCCGCGGACCCCGGGAGCCGTGCGCTGTCAATCCCAGGCACGTATATTCAACTGCTCGGAAAGTGAAGCTTCATTGTTATGCTTTAGCCAGCATCAAGATTGTTGCAGTGGTTTGCGAGACGGTTGACATCCAATTACACACATGCCTAATAAACGAGGCTTTGTTGATTGACAACTTACATGTCCAGCAGCTCTTCCACTGACAGACAAAAGTTCCAAAGGTTCTAGCTTCATAATGTCCTGGGGTTCCCTGGGTTAACCCGGCATCGAAATTCATATTGTTGAATGCAAGTGCTTGTCTGCTTCAGCTCCCATACCCTCTATGACCTTGGCCATGACCCATTCCCCCGCGGGAAGCTCCGTGCGGTCCATGAGCGTATACCGTGCCTTGGCTCTGTAGTGGCCCGGCAGTTTCCACTTCATCGTGTTTGAAAACCATGGAGGGATCTACCGGGAAGCCTGGAACAGTAAACCGTGGATCATAAGCTGCAGTGTTAATTCCTAAGTGATGGCTTTGTATCGTAGCATGCTGGGGATGTGATGAGGGAATTGTATGCGCAGGGTGACCGTGGGGTTGCGGAGGCAATTGTGATCGCGGCTGACTCGTAGGATCATAAGGCCCAGGTGTCCCAGTTTGGCTCGAGGGAGCAGAGCCGGACGAATGTGCACTGTGTGGCGCAGAGGAGTCGTAGAGTGAAAGGTCTTCGACGCGGGAAGCAGGGGCTTGTAGCAGGGAGTGCTGAGATGTGCTGAAAGGAAGTTGGGCACCAGTCTGAGCAGCTAGTTGACGAATCAATTCAGTTGATGGATAAGACGGCGAGGTTACTGAGGTCAACGAGGATAGCTCGTCACCAATATTCGAGGGTACTGCCCCAAGACTATTGGGTGTTAGGCCAAGGCCGGAACCCAGCGGGGGAATGTTGAGTGACCGGGGAAGCGGCAGGTTGGGTAGGACCTCAGACACCTTCGCAACAAGCAGTTGGAGGTAACGGGTTTGGCCGCCATGAAGTGCGGAGAACAAGGTCAGGAATCGAGAAACGTAGTCCCGGGGACCGAGTGCAAAAGTATCAGGCGAAAAGGGAATGCAGGCGACTACATCGGTCAAGCAGCAGGCAATGTCGAAAAGCTTCTCAATCTGTACATGCATCAGCGTCGGCTTCGTCTGTATGGTTGCACGGTGGGCCAATGAGAGGGCAGAGAAAGGCCAGCATGGGACTAGAAATCTAGCCTTTGAGACGATGGCCTGCTTCGTCGTTTGAGATAGACGTTGCAGGGGTAGGGCTCTAAGCGAGGGTAAAGTGTGCAAGGAAGCCAAGCTAGGGCGGGATCGGATAGCAACAGAGATCGCGTTCATGACCCGTAGCGCTCGGAGAATTGTGAAGACTTACAAGACCCATGCCATGGACCTCCATTGCCTGCTGCGAAAACTGATGCGTCATAGAGAGCAAATCTCTAGATATTTCAATAGGATACTTGAACGTCATCGAATTGTCTGCAGCCACACTGCTGACCAAACCCTGGCTGACGGACAATTGCCAGAGCATAGTGCGCAGCCACTGCTGCGTAGCTCGTAGCTCCACCGCTTGGCTTTCTGTGCAGTCAAAATATGAAGGCAATGCTTCTGTAAGCTGATTCTGCACTTGGGCGATCCATGTCGGGCTTGCGTGCGTGCGGACCTTATTCCACACATTGATAAAGGTGTCGTCGACCGGCTTGTAAAGATTGATCATCATATCAAGGCCCGACGCTATCGGTCTTTCATTCGGTATGTCGTCCAGAGAGGGTGGGTGGATAGTTGGGAATAAGGAGATTGGACGGTGTTTGTGAAGCGCATGAGTCCTGTTTGAAGCACCATTAGCTGGCGTATTACTATTTCCAACGAGCATGGAGTATTACCTTTCTGCCACATAGAGAAGCCAGTACAAGACTCGCCTGCGAGAATTGTCGAGGGGATCGCTCTTGTACGCCTCCTCGTCGTGCCAACCAAGAAGTTGAGCTTGGGTTGTGGCGCATCTTAGATAGGACCAAGCAGAATTGTCCCTGCCCAAGCCAAATTGGCAGCCATAGAAGAACCAAGAAGTCAAGACAGATAAATGCGACGGATTCTCCAGATAGTCAAGACCTCTGCGCACCCGAATAGCCTCTTCCACAAGAACGTGCCCTATGCTAATGTTGGAAAGTTGGGCCATTTCAGAGCGTGGGAGCAGCTCCGGGGGTACTGTCATATTGGCTTGAATCATGACATAGGCACAGAGAGCCACAATCATGCAGTAGGCTTCGGTCGAGTGCTCGATGCTCATGACTGTTTCTTGGGCGCGCTGGCGATGGAGAATGGGCTGCGATGGGTAGACATTGGCGAAGAAGAACTCCAGACAGCTCTCTATCAAACCCATGGGAAGGAGGCCTGGTGTGCGGGCGAAGGTTCCCACCAGCCGAGGATCGAAACCGAGTTCATGGGTGAGGCCGGTGGTGAGCTGCGCATTTCTTTGGTTTTCCCGTAGCTCGGATAGGACCTTTGCGCGGCTTCCTTTTGGACCCTTCTTTTGTGGAATGGCATTGTATGTGCAAGCCAGACCTGCCGAGACACAGTTTTTGCAGGAATTGGTGCCTTCACCGATACATTTGACCTTGCGACGGTGACAGCTGGGGTGCAGAGGGCATTGTCAGCATGTGGTGGAGGGCAGGGTGGGTGGTATAGAGTAACGTACCTATCGCATGCTCGTTTGACTGGAGTTGAGCCTGAGGAGGTGGACATGATAGACGAGAAGAAAGAGAGTGGAAAGTGAGGTTAGCATGCTCCTTGTGCAGGGCACAAAGCAGACCACAAGTACTCGAAGCGGGAGCTACAAGACCGTGGGCATGCTATGGCATAGTAGTGGTAGTAAGGGTAGCGGTAGCAGTAGCAGTAGCAGCAGTATTAAGGGTCGGCGAATGGAGAGACGTTTTTGCTTGTTTTGTATCATAGCGACCTAGTGCTCAGAGAGTCGACAAGTAAGGTACTTACCTAGTAAGCCAACCTAGTTAGTTAACGTGCCTACCCTACCCTACCTAGACTGGACAAGACGAGAGAAGGCCTTGGCTCACAAGCGCATTAGCTCCAGGGCTACTAGCTAGGAGAGCGCTGGGTCGAGCAGGGAGGCGGACGCGGAGCCAATAGCGCCCCCAGGAGCTGAGGCCGCGTCCCTGGTCCTGACGTTCATGGATAGAGGCTGCGTTGGTGCAGTCGGTGCGGTGCATTCAGTGCGTGCGGTGTGGTGCAGGGCTATGAGGGTAGCAGGGAAGAGGGACGTGGCATGGATGGGCCGCTGGTTCGTTTGTTCGCCGCTCTCACACACTCATGTCAGGCGCCTCTCCGAAGACGGATGGTCGGGCATGCTGAATCCACTTTGCTTCCGCTAGACGACGAACACGACCGTGGCCGTGGATGGCGTGGTGCGTGGCATGGCATGGTATCGTCCAAGGCCCCAGCGCCCACCGCAGCGGAAACCTAACAATGTCATGAGGTAGGAGGAACATTCAAGGGGGAGGGGGAATGGGGGATGGGCGATGGGATAGGGAGGGGAGGGAAGGGAAGGGACCAGGTTCCGAACATCTTCCGTCTATCCAGGTAGCCAGCTGCCACACATGACAGCATCCCCCCCAAACATGTTAGATACGATGCGTCCCAGAATGCCAATCCAGCAGGTCTGCCGTTCAAATCTGGCCTCTCCTTATCGTTTGGGTCCTTTCAATTAATTTTTTTTTTTTTTTACTCCTTCTCCCACTGTCCATGCCCATGCATTTTCTTCTGCTTCTTTTTATGGCATTCCATAGTCCTTCTCCTGCCAACCCCCCCTCCCGACTTTTCTTTTCCTTCTTTGGCTTTTTCCCCTCATTGCTTTTCTTGCCCTTCAACTGTTCTCATTCGATGTGGAGGCTGCCGAGAAGCACTGTGCATGGCTGGCCTGTATCGTGCTGCATCCTATGGTGAACCGCTGTATTATCATCGCATGTACAGTATCCAGTCCAGTCTGTGACTGCAACGGCCAGGCCATCATTGGAGAAACATTTCCGAGTAGTGGGTGCACCTCAACGCCATGGTTTCTGTAGCGGGGAAGCTAAGATCAACGGCTTTTTCCGTCTGATTCAAGTCCCGTCGAGTCGACGCTCTCGCTGCTCTGCTGGCGGTGAACATTTGACCATTTGTCCAGCAGCCAAAGGGGCGTCAGGCCGGCCATGGATGAGAGGGTGGCATCAATGCCTCTGGACGCAGGTGTGCGGTAGGTAGAGCACTTGAGCAGCCGTTAGGAGGTACGCATCGTAATCGAATGGTGAAACCTGAGGTGGCAAACTTTTTCCAGCGTTAAATGGTCGACGGGCTTTGCCTTCAATTCTTCTGGGAGGACCCACGACGTTTATATTCCCATCCTTCTTCGTCAAAGGCCCGTCTACAGGCCCTTTGTCCGTCATGTTGGTGGGCACGACGGCCGACATGACGCCGAACTCGCCCGCCGAGCGAGAAGCAATCCATCCACGTTAATGTAGGATTCTGCCAATCGCACCAACGCTGTACCGACCGAGTTACCGGCTGGAAAGACCGATCAGATAAGTAAACAAGACAAGATGCAGTTGCGCACGCGCTTGCAGCGTAACTATTCAACCATTTGACGCTGTTGTTCATATCACAAAATCCGGGCGCTGGGGCCATGCCGGATTGCCAAGTATTTGGTTATGATGACGATGTTGATGAAGATCACAGTCATCAGGGTGTAAGGTCACTAGTTAAGTCTAAGTGCTACCTGAAAACGCGCAATTGGACAGTGCAGGCACCAGCTATTTTCCAAGGGAGACTTCGTATTTGGCGAACCATTATTTTATTGTTACATACACGCAAAAAGTAGTTAATCGCTGGAATTTACAAAAATGCCCCATCCCCCGCCCCCCTTAGCCTGCCCGTCTATACAGCTCCCTTTGGCCGACATGGTCTCAACTCCCAGATATCATGAACTGGTGCATCGCCGTCATCATTTTCTGCATCGCCATCATCATTATCCCTGAACCCATCTCTTCATTGGAAATCAACACTCTTGCCACCTTTGGCCGCCTTGGCTTGAGCCCGCTCTGCTCTCCGTCTCCTCCGGTTAGAATCAAAGTTGCTAACATCTGTTTCCGTACCGCCACCATAAGGACTACTCAACACGCTGCCTGCTGCTGCGGGAATGGGAGGAGGTGGTGGGAGGGGAATGTTCTGTCCAGCTGACACATTGGTTCCTGGGGGTGGGCCTGGAGGAGGAGGAGGGATCATAGGTTCAGGCATTGGTATTGGCGCTGCCTGATGTGACATCTCTTGGGCCTGAGCTGCTTCCATGGCCTCCGTCCTTCGCCAGCGTTCTCGGTTCTCCGAGTTTCCTAGAGAGCTCGTGCTGCCGGTCCTGGGCTTCTGCCGCTCCTTCTTCCTCGCTTCTCGCTCTGCAGCCGCCTCCTCTTCATTCAATCGCCTCAACGTTACATGTCGCCCATCGTTATGCATCTTCACTTTGACGGAAACGGGCCGTGAAGCAGAGCTATCATCCTTGCTACTACGGCGTTGACTGTGATCTCTTCGGGATGGCGAACCGGTAGATAAGGCGCCTGCGGCTGCTCCCGCAGCTAGCGCTCCACTACCGGCGTTACGATGCCGACGATGTCGACTACCACCTCCTGAAACGTAGGCCTCGGAGCCAGAATCCGAAAGAACGCCGTGAGCATCGCCTGAGGGTCGCACTGGGCGAACTGAAGGTCCCGCGGCGAGATCGGTCGTGCTCCGGGGAGGGTTGGGCCGCGCCGGCGCTGGAGTCATAGTGGAGATGTCGTCGTCGGAAAAGATAGTGGATGGAGCGTGCGTCCGTCTCGGTGGAACACCATCCCCAGTGTACTTGCGCCTTGCGCTGTTCTGGCGTGCAATTCGCTCGTCCTCGTCGTCTTGCTGTTTAACTGCTGCGACATGCTCATCTTCCTTTTTCTTCCTGCTCAATGAATACTTCAGGTAACCAAGCACACCCATTGCCGCAATACCGTTGCGAAGACCGTGTGACTCTCTTGGCCTGGGTGCATATTCTTCAGTGATGCTAGTTCGGCTGTCAAACGAATTGATAGAAGTGGCACTTCGGGTTGGCCTGTGACCTTGGCGTAGAGGACTGGCGCCCATGGCAGCAGCTTGCGCAGCCTCTCTTTCCTCGACACGGCGCCAGTGGTCTCGTCCGGGGGAAGTGGGAGGTCTTCCTTCTTCCAGTCTGCTCAAATCTGTCTGGGTAACCTCGGACTGGCCGATAGGACGGCTATAGCTAACGTCACTTCCCGTCTCAGTTACTGCGTGCTTTTTCTTGCCACCGAACAGGGACTTGATAGCCATGATGCCCCCCGCTGCGGCCCCAGCGCCAAGAAGACGGTCTCTCCAGGTGCTTTGCTTTTGGCCATGTCTATGCTTTTCATCGACATATGAATCGGTGACATGGGAGCTGTAATGAGAGCTCATGGCGTCGTGCCGCCCTCCACTCGGCCTTCTGCGACTGCCGCTTCGTGATCGAGATCGTCGTCTGAGAGCAGCCAACCCAGCACCCGCGGCGCCTGCAGCTGCTATTGCTCCTAGGCCACCACCACCCCCTCGATGATGGCCCCTAGACCGGTAAGTAGTATCAGTGCGTTCGGAAATATACGTACCACGGTCGTCAAACGCCACTGATGGCTGGTTGATATAAGAGAGGACGAAGTACGCAACCAAAAGGAAAAATCCCCAAACCGCGTAGAGGATGAAAAGTACTTTTGGGGAGCCGTAAAGAGTTAGACCGAGGGCGACTTGAATAATCCCCAAAACTGCACTCAATCGGCCAATCCATTGATGAAGCTGTGCATGGTTAGCGGATGAATCAACTCTGTACGTACTCATATGCTGTCAACTTACCATCAGTTTGAGTGGAAGTTTGTATCGCTCTTTGCCCTTCTCTATTCTATGAATAACACAGCCTCCGAATGCTTGCAACAGCACCAACGTATATAGGGCCACACCAATTCCATGGTGTGGGTTGGTCAAGGATCTCCTGAGGCCAACAGCTTGAATTCCGAGAGTGAAAAGTGCGGTCGAGAGGAACACCGTCAGTATCTGCAGCCAGATATGGAGACGTAATGCCAGGCGTGGATTGCGGTGATAGAAGCGAGCGACGAATATTGCGGCTGGTACGATGGCAAGAAAGGTTATGGCAGCTAGAATGCCATGACCTAGTATAAGGCCGCGGTAGCCAACCATGTTGCGAAACCGATTTCCCATGCCTATTAGGTCAGTATGTACTCTAGGCTTGTGAACGCCATGGCAAAGAGGGTGCCCACCATTATACTGTGTAGTTGCGAGATTCAGCCCTTGCAGGTTAGGAAGCAAGAATGTGTTTCTCTGAGAGTCCCATGTTCCATCGCCCACATATAGAGTGTTGGAAGAATAAACACTGCCGCCTGGAGGCGACAAGCCAGAGTTCGACATGATGAAGAGTATTGCAAAGCTCCTGTATGAAGGATATCCTGGGTGAATCGTAGTAGAATTCGTCTCGTGAACCAAAATCGTAGTCAATGACGCAATGCTTCCAATGTGAGGGTATCGTCTCAATAGCGATGAAATTTAAAATAGAGATTGAAAAACCGGAGAGCAAAAGCAAAACAAAAAACGAAGAACAAGTAGAGAGTCGTGACGATCGTGACAAGTGTAACAATGGTAAGGCGAGCTCGAGTCTGGTGTGGACGGGAATGGCGCGCGTGGTCAGCCTTGAATGCGTTGGCGACAGTGGGCTCGGCCTGGCTTCGTCCAGAGCATGCCCGCCAGCGCGGACAGCTCGAGTGTGAAAGCGGCAAATGTATTGCACGAGGCCGAGATGGTGTGGAACGAAAGGGTTGCTTTTGGGGTGACTATGCGTCTCCCTCGTAGTGTGTTTGAGGCGGTGGAAGGGTTTGTTGCTGCTGGATAGCTGCGAGGTGGAAAGCTGCTAGTCGTAGCTTCCTCCAGCCGGGCTCTACGTGCGTGTTGACGGTTACCCATTGGTGGGGCAACGCGCACAGACCTGTGGCGGTGAAGTCGTGGCCCAATCAGAACAACTGATCTCCAAAACACCAAACTTCATCATTATGTATGCTACTTGATTACTTGATTAATTCGGGCTTGAGCAAAAGGCATTAATTATGTGGGAAGAAGGGAAGAAAAGTCACAAATGCTTATGCAACGATCTGACCAGCTGTTTTCCGTCCATCCGTCCGTCCGACTAATCCGCCCCTTCACCCATAGGTACACCACTAACACCACGCTGTTCAAAAAAAAGACAAGAACGCGCAAGGAAATGAAAGGGGAAAGAAGCATTATTAATACATGGTAACTCCCACATCCCAAAAGAAAAGAAAAATCCATGAGCCCATTAGTATGCGTCTCATTTTCCGCCACAGAATCGAACAAATATTACCAAATGAAGAAATTGCCCGACTGGAGCACCGCCACATGTTGATAGCTCCATTCATTATACGTCCGGGCCAAAATCTTAAGAAGGGTATATGCGCAAGCAGTTGGTATGCAGAGTCGCTCTAGTAGAGCCGCCGCGTTAGCAGCAGCATCAAGTAAGTATATGTATGCAGTAAGTATATCCCCCATAAAAAATCGCAACGCTAAAATGCAGTGTCGGTGATAGTCGGGCTGTGGCATCTTGAACTTGGTAAGAAAAAAGTTTCCGGATACATGGCAGCCGTGGCGGAATCCATATGTCGCATTCCTCTTAGAAGATTCCGCGGCTGGCTTGGCTGGCTCGACTTGGTGAAGTTCGGCTCCTTTCGTCTTCCTCCATGACATCACTTAGTCGTGTCGGATGATGATGTCTCATGCTCATCCACTCGCTACCGTAATCAGAGCCGCTGTAGTCGGGCGCGCTTGAGGTAGCCATGGGCTGGTGCGTAGGTCCTGCGCTCGAAGTAGTGGCATATCGACTTGGGTCGGAAGCAGCGGTGCCATAGCGCTGCAGATGCTCCAGTTCTCGACGACGAGCTTCCTGTACGTCAAACTCATCTGATTCCTGTTGGCGGAGCGCACGGAAGGGGATACGGTGCCCAGAGACGTCAAGAATATAGTTGCCATCTTCGTCAATGGCGTACTCCTCTTCCCCTTCCGATGTCTCATCCCCATGTGACGCCACACCAGACATCTCGTCCTCTGGTAATCCTGTCACAGATTCTCGATGTAGATAGGCCTCTGGTTGCTTGTAGAATGCCTCTGGCTGTGAGGATGTGGGTTGCTGCGGGGTAGTTTGAGGTGCAGAGGTTGCAGCGGTGCGATGTGTATGCAGAGGTGCTGGCACTTCAGAAGGATTGGTAGAGCGCGATGTACCGGGTTGGCGAGAGGACGAGGTCGCAGCCCCTGAGGGCACATATGCGCCTTGCCCAACCATGGACACCTCAGGCTCATGCTGAACGTGGGTTCTGTGGCGGCTTTCTGTAAAAGGATCTGTGTCCGTAGGCGATTGGCCCTCCTCGTACGAATATTGTTGTTCAATGCTCTGGCTTCCACTGGTCCCTGCATAGGGGTCTTCGCCATGGGAGCGTTGAGAAACACTGCCATGCCGACCCATCCCCTGAGCCATTGGCACGACTTGAACGCCGCCTATCACGGTCGGTTGGCCATCTCGTAATGAAAAGGTGCGCTCACGCTCTTCTTGTTCGCGCCGCCCCAGTTCCTCCCAAGCCCGCCGCGCCTCCTCTTTGGAAATTTGCAGCTCTCGTCGCATTTCCTGTACCATGCGCTCCGCATTCTTTTTTTCCGTGACCACTTGATCAAAGTCCGCAGCTGAAACCGTCCGCGCCTCTCTCTCCATTTTCAACTGATTTTCCAGCTGCGCTTCCCTTTCCTGGGCGCGCTCCTGCTCTTGCCTATGCTCGTAGAACCACCTCTGAAATTTACGTTCTGAAGAAGCCCGAAGGCGCTGTAACTCTACGACAGCATGGAATAAGTTGGCCCCAGCCGCTGAGAGATCTGTTATTTGCCGCGACATCTGTTGCCCAAGAGCTTCACGGCGGAACTCATCGGTGTTCTGTTCTAATTTTCTTATCCAGTATGACGTGAGCCCTTCCCAGTGTGATGAGAGTGTTTCCCACCGCTCAAACGCATGTGGAAATGTCGAGGTAGTGGATTGGCGGGGTTGCCCAGACTGCGACCCTGAGAGGGGTGCTTGTGGAGGTGCAGCTGTGGATGGCCCTGCCTGTGATGAACCAACGGGGGCCGATGGGCGTCTCGAGTGTTGCCCGGGGGGCGGGCGCCGTGATTCACCAGTACTACCGAGTGGGGCTGATTGAACAGGTTGGGGCTGTTGCTGAGATTGTGAATTTGCTCTTGGTCTCCTCTGCTGTGCCCCTGATGCGGTATCTTGAGGTCGACCCGAGGTAGGGAGGTTCAAAGGTGCTGTCGAGGTAGGCACGGTCCTATCTGGTTGCCTGGACGCGCCCATCGCGGATGGTGGATAATTGCCGTACCCACTGTCACCTGTTCCTGTGCCAGGCTGTATGGGCCGCTGGGACGGTAAATCTGCCGTTGTTAGGGGTGCACCTGCAACGCCAGCAGCTTGGGCTCTTCGTTCCGCGCTCCTCCTTCGTTCCTCCTCAGCTTTCCTCTGTTCCTCAGCAGCACGTGCATCTGCCTCAGTCTGACGGCGGGCTTCTCGTTGACGGCGCTCGTTCATGATCATCTGCGGCGTTCGAATGTTGGGGCGATCGGACTGGGTAACTGGGACGGGGCCGCCAGCTCGGGCGCCGCCATTGGCAGCACGGCCATTGCCCCCGAGGTCAGCCATGGATGCGCTTTCTTCGGCCAAATCTGGTGTGAAGCTATGTGGTTGGCGCAGAGCTTCCTCGAGCACGAAGCGGATAGCAGACGCGGTCCGTCGCGAGATACGGAGAGCAGGGTGGGGCTCTGAAAAACCGGAGTTTTCCAAGAGCTGTGCTGGTTGTGGACTGTCGGCGAATCGGACTGCACGTTGCGGCAGCTGCGATGGCGAGCCTACGGAAGGGCGCGTCTCTTGGAGATCGGGACTGGCACGCGGACTGCGAGCTGCGCTTCCTTGGCTCGACTGGGACGAGGAGGATGCTCGCGAGAAGTTGTGGTGGGCGCGTAAAAAGTCTTGGGCAGCCTGCTGCTGGCGTTGCAACGATGATACAAAGGGCTGGTCGTGAAGGCGTTGGTCGTGGTCGTGGGTCTCGTCAGAAACGGGGAGGGTAGATTGTTGGTACAGGGTGGGCGATGAGGGGAGCGAAGACGCCAATTCGGCGGGCCCAGACTGCTACGCGCAATTGAGCACCGCGCAAAGGGAAAGACGCCCTCGATGGATGGGGTAGAAAGTGGGTTGGTTTTGTTTGGCTAGGTGTGGTGAGGGTGAGTTGTGGGGAGTGTGGCTCCAAGGTGGTGGGTAGAGAGAGCTACCAGGAGCGCTCACGGAATGTAGCAATGCCTGGTGGAGAGACTGTCAGAAAGACAGAGGTTGGCAGGCGACAAGAGGCCTAGGGGTGGTTTGCTGGAAGCAATGGCGACGGCAAAGCGAGGTGGTTGGGGGAGGCTGGTGATAGCGGCCGGGGGGCTGGGAGTGTGCCGACGTAGAGTTGAGGATTCACGCACCGCTTCGCAAACAAGTAACGCACCACGATGCGCCAAACATGCTTCACCGACTCTTTCGGAGGGTGGGTACTGGATATTTGGCGTCGGACGTGATGCCACGGGCGCCCAGTGTCAACGGTCGCAGTGTCCAGATGTTGTGTGTTGGTTCCGTTGGTTGGGCGCGCCAGCAAGCAGAGCAGGACAGAGCAGACAGCCACAGCGGCTGTGCAAACGGCCCTAGTTGCAAAAGTAAAGGTGCCTGTCGCGCAGGAGGGTGTCCAGAGTCCAATTGACGGATGCCTCAGTCGCGAGCCATGATACAGTGATAGACGCGCGGGAGAGGAGTGGTAGAGGACAGGACGCGGGGCCGGGACGATTGATGCGCTGGGTCCGGGTGTGCTCCGTTATTACTGGCTTGCAAACAGGCTTGCAAACAGGCAGGCAGGCAAGTAAGCAAGCAATCGACTGCGAAAGTAGTTAATGAGGTCAGTCAGGGCGAAGAGCGAGCGTGTTGTTGGCAACCGTCGGGGCTAAAGCGAGAGAGACTCGAGGCAATGCATCATTGCGGATATCTTAGCATGTCGATGCGCTGGCAAGCTGGCACCACGCAGTGCAGCGCAGCGCAGTCTCGCCCCATCCCATGTCTGTCCTGTCGCCTCTGTGAGCCAAGGCCATTTCCAGGTTTACCACCGCCTCGGTCGACCCCACGTCAGACTCCAGAGTCCAGGCGACACCAAAGGCTGCACTGGAATGCGGCTGCTGCAAAAGACATGCGATGGATGATGATGAAGAAGACGTTGGGTATGCGAGTGAAGTGTCTCTGATGGGATGGGCGGGCCATGACATGTATCGATCGAGGTGGGATGATGCCCCATCCAACGTTAAGTACTTACCTACCTACCACTACCACCCACCCAAGTTAACTAGGTAACTACCTACCACCCTACCAGCAACTACGTACCTATTCAAACAGAGACAACCCCCTTGCTCATCAAAGCTACCAAGACCACCGCTGCGAACTGATTCTCGCCACCTGCCCAATCGCCATTCTTCCAGCCTGTCTCTGTTTTGCCCTGGTCTCTCGCTTTTCTTGGTTGCTTCAATCAATACTCGACCCTGTAAACGCCCGGCCCGAACATGTGCCAGACTGAATGCCGCACACGTACACACTACATCATGGCCTCGGCTTCCTACACCGTACCATCCACTCTATCCCACTCTACTTTACACAGGTAGACGTATGCTAAGCACTCTCACCAGGCACACGTGCTAAGTTAAAGGAACAAAAAAAACCGTCAAGTTACATCTCATAGCAAGATGATTATGTATATGCTTGGCGCCGTGAATGCTGCTTCACCCCCGCCCAACCAACATTACCCCTCCCTCCATCAATTCCTCCCCTGCAACTACAATGCTACGACACCAACCACAAGTGCTCCGAGCCCGCCGAACCCAGCCGCTCTCTGAAACAATTCCGGCGTTGGAGCGGGTATTGCCGTAGCCTGGTGGTAATCACCATGCTGTTTTACCTGTGGTGCCAAAGTTCTCGTTGCTTGTTGCACGGTATGCTAGGCCAGTACCCTTGATAGGTACTGTTCCTGGTGTCTGCGTAGCTGGGATATGCGTTACTGTTACCGTCGTGCGAGATTTCCCGGATTCCATACTCGTTTTGTTCTTGTAATCGCCGTTGTGGTAGTACTGAGACCAGTGGGGTAAATTTCCATGTAGGTTGGTGGGAAGTTGTCAGGAACAAGATATCCTGTTAGTTCCTGAGGTAAAATTTACTTGTGTCTAGGTACAGTAGTTACAGAATCAGTCACAGACGAAGCATTTTGCCTAGCTTTACCGGTTACGAAGCTGAATGACACTATACTGCCCCGTCGATTAGCGTCATAACTAGGAGCGCTGCTGGGCTGAACTTGTTCCATAAGAGGTCGGAATAGCTTGGCCATATCCTGCGGCTGAGGCAGTAACATTTCGATAGGGATCGTGAAGGGAATAATCCGGCTGCAAAGAAGCTTCGTATGGCCCGGCAGTACCAGAAACATCTGCATATACGGGACAGATGATGGAGATAGTTATCAGTTCATGAAGGGCCAAAAATCGTTGGACTACCAGATCCCCGTTAACAAGGTAGAATTACTCGTCCCATAAACATTAGAGCTAAAGTTCTTTGATACACCCTCAAAGCCTCCACCATTTTCCATACACGTAAACTCCGTCGCTATTTTTGGTCCCATAGGCACGCACCCCAGCTTATTTTGAGCACTGGAAGCTTGTCCTCAAGCTCTCCCCCATTTCCCGTGGGCATGAATCCAACCGCTACGGGGTGCTTCACAAACACGCAGCAAAGCATCGTACCGAGCACAGGAGATACGTCCACAACTACCGCGCCTTACCCAGTCAAAGATGACTCTACCGCGGTGCTTGGCCCTACCAGCACTTATCCAAACACGGTATCAGCATCTACCACTACACCGTTTTTTACTGGGATGTGAACTGCCGCCTCCGTCGCTTAGAGGGACACTTCCCGAAAATAGACTGGCAATTGTCACAATGTAGTGAGCTATCTCCACACCAGCCGTACGAAGAACAGCAATCGCCGAAGGTGGATCCAACACAAGTATATCCGTTTTTGCCGCCACAGGTTCCGTCTGTACTAATTGCGGTTGGAGTCGTGGGGGTGGGAGCTGTGCTAGATGTTGAGGTTGGAATTGTCGGAGCGCTGCTTGAGGAGGAAGAACTAGAGCCACAAATTCCAAACAACAATTGGCAGCCTTCTGAAACTAGGCAGTATATGGATGTTTGGCCACAATACCCATATGCGGAGCAGCAGTTTCCGTAGATGGAACCGGCGCATGTATATCCAGTTTTGGAGCCGCAGGTACCGTCTGGGCTGATCGCGGTTGGGGATGGGACGGCGCTGCTGGTGGGAGATGGCAGAGAAGACGTAGTGCTTGGGCAGACCTCATTTTTAAAAGTGCCGTCGAGAATGCTACGGATGTAAGTAGAGTAGGGCTTGCCACAGATGGGGTTGCGGATGTTGCGCATGACTTCCCAAAGCATGACTCCTCCGAACTTGGTGGGATAGGCGGTTCTGTAAGCATTGATCAACTTTTCCGCTTCAGTGGGAGTGAGGTAGGCAGTCGGGTCGCTTAGTGCTGCGGTAGAGCTGGCTGGCATTCCCAGGTAAATCTTTGTATTCTGGTTCGCCGAGTTTTCGTTCAACCATTTGACCCATGCGTCGAATGTGAAATCCGTGGTATCTTTCCCAAGACCCTCATAGCCGCGGCGTGTGTTACATTCGAGAGTGTTGTAGAATTGAACGAAAAGAAAGTCGAAATGCGATCTCTCGATTGCATACGCCATTCTCGAATCGGGGACAGTACACTGAGGCGCTCCGGAGATGTAGTATTCGCCGCCGGATGAAGCATAGTTGGACCTCAGTCTGTTGACGAAATGATCGTAATTGATGTACTGGTACTCATTAAAGGGCGCACCCTCGATCCACGCTTCGAGATCGAGATCAAAGCCATCGACAGAAACGTCTCCAAAAGGACGAGGCTTTCCGGCTTCCTCCCATTCCGCTGTCAACGGCCCAAATGCACCCCAAAGGAAATCGGCAAAATATTCAGCTAGTTCTTGGGAAGGCAGAGAATAATTCGTAGGGAGTCCTCCACCAAGGGATAGAAAGACCTTTTTTCCGTTCTCGTGGCACTTCTGGATGCCGGGACCGATCAAAGGGCAGTTGGAACTGAGTTTGGTCGTTTTTCCGTTCAAAGTGTACTTGTCCGGCTCGCAGGCGTTGGCTGGAAGGGGTCAGATACAGCATCAGGTAACGAGAGACGTGTAACATACCGAAATTGTTTCCGGGATATTCCCCTATGGCGGTGGGGAATTCATTGACGAAGGCGAGATTTACTATGTCAACACTTGCGTCACTGCACACTTCGGGAAGCGTGATTTGAGCATCTCCTTGACCCCAATAGATTGCGACGTTCGAGTTAGATCCAGCATTGAAGCCTGCCGAAACGGTGGCTGCTAGTGTGGCAGCGACGCTGATCGCGCGTGTGAACATGATAGGAACTGAGGTGATTAGGTATTATAAGCTGGGTAGAATATGATTAAGCTATTGCCATAAAAAGCCAATGGCTCGACTTTTCCAACGTGTGTGTTGGGACTACTCCTAAGGCTTTTAAAAGAACGAACGCAGGCAATGGACCTGCTGTGTGATTAAACGAGTGTAAGGTCGTAAGCTCCAATTATGAGCAGCGGGGTAAAGAAGTAGAAAAGACGAGACCAGAACTGGAGCGGCAGTCGACTACAAAAGTATTCGGGAAATTACCCCATGGTCGGTTATAAGCAAATGCCAGCGGTACCCGCAGGCATGAGATGGGGCTGGAGTGTAATGGGTGGAGTCTTGACCCTGGGACATTGTATACAAAGCCCCCATTATGGACAGGTCTGACCGAACTATTGGATTGCAACTAATAAGCTATACTTGGACGCCAGAAGCGCATGGCGTACAGACAATTACCTATTAGAAAAATTGCGCAACTTGGCAGTGCGTTTCGTAATCATGCCTACATAAAAGGACATGTTTTCTGACTGGTGCGGGAGCCATGAGCGAGGGTTCGCATGAGAGGGCCTTCGTATTTGCAGCACCCAGCAGTTCTATTTCAAACACGCGAGGACTAAGCCTGGTGGTATGACTCGCGGATGGGGCTCAAAAGACATGTCGCGGACTCAGTTTGGAAAACTCGGGCGAGGGAAAGTCGAAAATGCGCATAAAAGGCTGGACCGTAGCGGAAGAAAGGCTCTAGAGTCTGATGCACTTAATTTGCACGAATCGAATGGCGGATTTTGGACATGGATTTACAGTATCGATTCGATGTTAAGGGGGGGTGGAAGATGCAGGACCTGGACGAGTGGTTTCTCGGCATAGGCATGTCAGACAAGACGGTTAGAAGGGAGAAACGAGATGAAAATAAGTATGGAAGTGGAGATGGCGGAAAGGCTAGATGTAGGGGAATGGTGGAAAGGCTTGGCAGGGGGGGAGGGTTGTCTTGGTTGGTCGGAAAACCCGTTAGAGTGGCGCAAAACCGAATGGTAGACGCCCGCCGGAGGGCTTTTTTGTATGAGAAACATGGCGTGCCGTGGTATTCACTGAGTGAAGTTGTTGATTCCGAATCAACTTCCCATGTTGGCATGATGATGTTGGTTACATGGCCAAAAGTGGTTAGCATGGGCACGTTATCGACAGGGGTATATACTTTTACATGGATAATTAATAACGAACGATAAACCTAAAGCAAAAAGGAAGCAACGACTCTTGCAGAGGAATGGCCTATCGGCAGAGTGGATTTGAGGATGTAGGTTCTGAGGGTACCTGTAGGTACTTGTGTTGACGTGCCGCCGACTGGTACATGTAGAATTTGACATGGCCCTGGGAACATGTGACCACAATGCAGCAGGCGGTGTGCTGCACCAGCAGACGTACTAGGCAGAGGTGGGACGTCCAAGGTAGGCTAGCGACGACGGCCTCGCACGTGTGGCCGAATGTTGCGGCTTCATAGGCGCACTGGAGGTCATATGTGCAGTGGACGCCATGCCTCAGAGGCTCAGTTACTGAACTTGACAGCCCGATCGCCGCCCGGGTGACTGCATGACATCATTGCAGCATTCCCCAGCCCCATTTATTTCCGACCGTTGCGGTGCGGACCTGTTAAGTGACCCTTCTTCTGCCTGGATACAGTCTAACTAGTGCATCCCACCATCCATGGCCCTCACCACACCACACCTCACCAGGCTCACCTCACCTCTGCATTGCACGCTTGCTCCACGCGGTTTTGCATTTCCCCGTACTTTGACTCTCCTATCACACCCCCAACATCCCATCCGGGGCGGCTGCGGCGCCATGCAAAGTACGTAGCGTGAACTTTCTGACGTTGGCCATGCATATCCCTACATTGGTAATTGCATTCATATAGAAACCAAACACATATCTCCTGCAAACCACCTTTCGCCCTCTCCTCTTCCTTCTCTCCCCCCTCCTCCCTACACCCTTTTCTGTCGTTCCAGTACACGTATCACCGTCATCTTACGGGTCGTGTAGGAACTACGCCGTCATGTTCGGCTTCTTGAAGCCAAATGCCAAAAGCCTACAATCGTCAGACAATCCACATCATGAACCACCATCTTCAGCCACCAACGACGGAAACAATGACCAACAGGGCGCAGCTCGCAAGAAATCACACCTGGGAATCCTGACTGCAGACACAGATGAAGTTCCAGGTGCCTACAACCCCTACAGTTCCCATGTATATCAGTTGCTGAACCCGCACTAGGCTCCGTCATCCTGCTATCACGTGTCCACAAACGCAATGAACCCCTCGGTCTTCAACATGCCCGGGGAAGAGCTTCTGCCTCTTCGCTGCCCTCTCCCTTCTCCTCTCGAGCTTCGTCAAGAGTGAGGCCTCGGCCCATCGAGAAAAAGCGCACCAAAGATGGCAAATTCATTCTGGATCCACAGCCCGAAGACTCGGAAAATGATCCTCTCAATTGGAATCAGCTTCGCCGTGACCTTGCCCTGATCTCCCTCGGCTTCTATTGTATGATTGGGGGAGGCATGACTCCAGTACTAGCTGCCGGCTTTAACGACGTTGCTGCCACGTACAACGTCACCATTCCTCAAGTTGCCTTGACCACCGGATTGTACATGCTTGGGCTAGGCCTTGGCAGTGTGGTTGCTTCCCCGACTGCCATATTGTACGGTAAACGGCCCGTCTACCTTGCTGCCATTGTGTTGTTCTGCGCTGCTTCAGTCTGGTGTGCTTTATCGCCCAACTATGCATCGCTTGTAGTCGCTCGCATCGTCCAGGGCATTGCCGTGTCCCCTGTTGAATGCTTGCCATCAGCTACTATTGCCGAGATTTTCTTCCTACACGAACGCGCTTACAGGCTAGGCATCTATACGTTGCTGCTACTTGGCGGCAAGAACCTTATTCCTCTAGTCAGTGCTGTCATAGTGGAATCGCTGGGTTGGCGATGGGTGTTCAAGATTGTTTCCATCGTTGTCGCGTTTTGCTTCTTCCTTATTTTCTTCTTCGTTCCCGAGACATTTTGGGATCGCACACCCCATGCTCGAGGAAGAAGCTCAAAACGTCAACGAAGTCGAAGCCGAGGCAGACCTACCAGCCAGCTTCGATTACCATCGAGACACAACAGTAAGGGCCCTGCTAACCCGGAAGATGATCAAGATTCGAATGAATCCAGCAAGCCCTTTACCCGAGCTCATCGGGTGGGCTTTGCGCCGACTCCAGACCCTGCCGCGATACAGCCGAGCGAATCTCTAGTTTCTTCGAAAATCCACAGCAACTCGGAGGATGAAAAAAACGACCCCAATATCAATTCTGGAGACTCTCCAGGGCGGCCGGATTTTAAGCATGACGTAGAGAAGCAATCATCTCTAGGGCCTTCCTCCCATGATCCCTCATCAGCCACACCCAGTGAGGGCGATATCTCCGATAATATTTCGGAGCAATTCTCGGTACACTATACCGACTACTATCGTTCAGCGCCTCCCAAGTCATATGTGCAATCCTTGAAGCCATGGAATGGCCGGTTGGCAAAAGATAAGTGGATAAAAGTCATGGTGCGGCCACTCATCCTTTTTGCATACCCTGCAGTGCTGTGGTCTTCACTCGTCTACGCCCTCGCCGTGGGCTGGCTGATTGTCCTGTCCGAATCAGTAGCCCATATCTATCGAGATCGAGAATCGTACAACTTCACCGCCCTGCAAGTCGGTTTGGTATACATTTCACCCTTTGTAGGTGGGGTAATAGGCACGGCAGTTGCCGGGAAATTTTCAGACATCATCGTACGCTATATGGCTCGCAAAAATGATGGTGTCTATGAACCTGAATTCCGACTGGTCATGGCCATTCCCATCGCCATCAGCACCGTTATTGGTCTGATGGGATTTGGTTGGAGCGCTGAAGAAAAAGACAATTGGATCGTGCCAACGGTCTTCTTTGGGGTTATCAGCTTTGGATGTTCCCTGGGATCGACAACGGCAGTCACGTTTGTTGTTGATTCATACCGGCAGTATGCAGGCGAGGCGCTTGTAACGCTCAACTTTTGCAAGAGTACGTATACCGTTCTCTCCCTCTATTCAAACAAAATACTAAAACTTGATAGACATTCTGCACGGCTTTGTCTTTTCTCTTTTCTTCCCTCATTGGCTAGAGTCAGAGGGACCCAAAAACACCTTCCTTGCGGTGGGTGGAATCCAGCTAGGATGCATGCTCTTCTCGATTCCCATGTACATGTACGGTAAACGAGCAAGAATGTGGACCGTGCGGAAAAACCTGATGGAAAAGTTCTGATGGCAGGGAGCGCACATGAATGAATCTATGATAACTCTATCACAAAATGTTGCACCTATGAGGCGCATCCGGGTAGATATCAGTTTAGCTGCAGGTAGCCTTACCGCGAACGCACAAAAGGGAAAAACCAAGAAGGCGACGTTAGGTGTCAAGGCTATTTCCGATTTGCGGTTGCGAGGGCAATGCCAATCGAGGTAGATCTCGGACGGGTTGGCCATAGGAGAAGATTCAACGGTTAGAGGTAGATGAGGGATGTCACCTAGATGCAAGAGGCGGATGTACAGTCGTATCCAGGAGGGAGAAGATGATACAGTTTATAGATAAGATAGCAGGATCCGGTCGCCGGCGATAGCGTTGTACATATTGATTGGCATGTAGATCGCTGCACTTGCCTATCCTATCGGAACTATGCCAACTTTGAGCAATGCCAACAGGTGAATACAAGTAGTGTGTGTCTAGATTGATGTCGGTGAAGACTTGTCGTGGGGATTGGCGGGTTACCTTGTCTCATGGGAGGCCACGAGGTACATGTTGTTGAAAAGGCGGACCGAGGACGAGTTGCAACGGTCGGGTTTAGAATTTACCCTGGAATGATTGATTCGGATAAGCCCGCTGCGTCGACGTCGCGAACCACTGTGCGTTGCAGCTACCTACTGTACAGTAGACGCACAGCACGTACATATGTTGGCCATTAATAGGAATAGGCATGGACACATGGCTAGTGGTTTATAGGACGGACATGAAGGGCAAGGTGTATATTGGAACTCCAGGAGCCAAGCAGAAACGATAAGAAGGTCATGCAGACAATGACGCCGAATTACGCCCTGGTCGGTGTTTGCGTAGGCTGTCGGATCCTATGAGGAGTAGACGTGGGCATCCATGCAGTAGTCGAAAGGCCGTCAGGGCTCCGTGATGGCTAGTGACGAAGATTGGAGAGCACAAGCCTTTGCGACGCTAGCCCGAAGCGGCCATCGCATCCAGGGCACTGCGTGTGGGGCTCGTCGATCCGACGCTTGGGGCATCGTGGATTCAGTCTGTATGGCTTCATTTTTTCCACTTTGGCAGGCCAAAAGCCCTCTTTTTGCGCCGCGAAAAACGCTTGCGGCCGTTGTGGCCACGGCCCGAAGCACATGCGCTGGAGCGACCAAAAACAACGACGTTTTGCCCCAGTCGCGGAATCGGGTTGCACCATACGACAACCAGCCTAGATCTAGAGTATCAGCGTGATATCCTCCGAGCTCGGCACCACATTTGCTTCGCCTGGCCTCCCCCGGGGAACACGTCGCTATCTATCTATTACATGTATGTACTGTACACCAGGCCCCGGCCTGGGACTGTCGTGGCGCCTGGCTAGGTTATCAGAACGGTTCGTGTCGGTTGAATCATGACCTGCTCACTATGTGCACATTTAGAAATACCCCGGATTCTGCCCTCAACTCTTTTTCCACTGATCTTGTCTGCATTTCCTGCCCATCCCCCCCATCCCCCGCCTCTCCTCTCTTCTCTCCTCTCCTCTCCTCTCTTCTCTCCTCTCCTCTCCTCTCCTCTC